>ML285769.1:0-26035 GCA_005239495.1 Nicotiana undulata
CCACGGGGCGCGTCCAAGGGGTCATGGGGCATGGATGGAAAGCCGCCCATGACAATACTTATGTCTAAAAAAATACTTCTCTCCCCGTCCTATTTATTTGGATTAATTTGACTGAATAAAATAGTATTTAAAATTTAAAGAACAAAATGACTAAATAACTTTTAACACGTTTGTTTTATAAAACTACCAAAAATACTCTTCTAATGGGATTTAAGATATAAAAGAACATCTATTGGAGGTAAGACATAAAGGCCAGTATTATGAGTTTCTGAACATAACAATGTTGTCAATTAATTACTAAAAAGCTTATTCTCTCTTCCAGTAATAATACTATTAAACTTCACCCGTATTTTACCTTTTTATTCAGTTTGGCCCACTTTCTACATAATTTTACTTCTTTTTTTATTCCTTAGCCCAATATTAAAAACCTACTTTTAATTATTTTTCTTTTCTCGGCGCTCTTTTACATTCTTTTTTTCTTCTGTTTCGCTACGTATATTAATAGCTTATGTGACAAGCTTCTTCAAATCTAAAAGTACTTTTTTTAAAAAAAGAGTGTTTTTCTCAAAGTTGAGGTGTTTGTCCAAACTTTATAAGGGGCAAGTGTTTTGAGTAGAAGCAGAAGCAATTTTTGAGAAGCAAAAAAAAATAATTTCTCCTAAAAGTACTTTTTTGAAAGAAAGAAAATCACACTTAGAAGCATTTTGTAATAGGTTCGCCAACTACTAATTGCTGCTGAAAATATTTTTTAAATTAATTAGGCAACACAAGTTACTTTTCACAAAAAATACTTTTTTGATAAGCACTTTTGAGAAAACAACTTCTCAAAATAAACTGTTTTTTAGAAGCTTGCAAATAGGCTATAATTGTTCTTCTAGAATTCGATTATGGGATTGCAATTATGTGTTTAACAACTCATACTTGCCATATGTATGTCACGACCCAAATTTCACTATACGCCATGATGGTGCCCAACGTTGTCGTTAGGCAAGCCAACAATAAACCTCCAACTTAATTATGGAAACCAGACGTCTTCTTTACCAAATTATCCAGTATGAATAAATCATAAAGCAAAGTGATGATGATGATGATGATGATGATGATGATGATGATGATGATGATGATGATGATGATAATAATGATGATGATGATGATGATGATGATGATGATGATGATGATGATGATGATGATGATGATAATAATAATAATAATAATAATAATAATAATAATAATAATAATAATAATAATAATAATAATAAGTACTAAGGTGAGTATTCGCTAGAAACCCTCAAAATCCGATATCACAAGTGCATGAGCATCTACTAGGAAGTATAATACCAATACAACACCTGTTTGGAATATAAAATAGAAAAGATATAATAACTGAAGAAAATGGGAACTCCATATGCTGTGAATCGTAACATACAATGCAGCTCATCAAAATGTCTTCTCAACTGTTGTGACTATGCGCCAAGATGACCATCAAATGTACCTGTTGTAGTACCTCAATGCAGAAGTATAACATGAGTACGTAAATCGACGCGTACCTAATAAGTATCTAGTCTAACCCCGAATAAGTAGTAACGAGAGATCGACATCGACACCTTCTAGTGATCTAATAAATAAATTACATTAAAAGTAGACAAGTATGAAGCATGGCAAGTAAAACAGTGAAAACAGATATAGGTACGTAATACGATCCTCAACTAAAGAGTAAGCATGAAGTACTCAAATATCGGATACTATCTCAAATAGAATACATAATGGTCAACACCAAATCAAATATCACATCTCAATTTAGGAAGACTCATATGTACGCTGACTCCGTATCAATTGTTTCACACGATTCTGTCGAGGCGAACGACCCGATCCCATAAGAATATTTCATAGAACTACTGAGGCGAACGATCTGATCCCATAAGAGTGTGATACATAATCCTGTCGAGGTGAACAACGCGGCCCCATAAGAATATGATACATGATACTACCGAGGCGAGCGTCCCGATCCCATAAGATTATGTTACTCAGCTGAGGCGAATGGTCAGATCCCATAAGAGTGTGTTACATGATACTGCTGAGGCGAACGGTCCGATCCCATAAGAGTATTGATGAGGCTTTTAGCTAGATCCCATAAGGATATGAAGTTTTGATGGGTCACTGGCCCCACTTACGGTGTAAGTTATAAAATTCAAGAAAAACTTTTGAACATACGCACAACGTGGAAGAAATCCGTAAAGGAAAGTATAATTTCCACGTCTAATCAAGTAGCTCATCAAGTATCTAAAATAACAAGTATGATACTCTATATGAGTCAATTCTCAAGCTAATATAAATTAAAGCATTTAAACATCGAAGAATAACTCAAATAGTACAATTAAAGCACGTCGTGAGCCTAAGTCTACCCGAACATAATCAGGAATTCTAGCATACACACAATTACTCGTCACCTCATACATGTGTAGCTCCCAGAACATGTAGCACATAACAAATATACACCAATGGGGTAAATTTTCCCTCACAAGGTTAGACAGGAGACTTACCTCACCCCGAAATTTGATAACCAGCTCTACCACCTCTCTAGCACCTCAAACCAATTCCAAACGACGAAACTAGCCAAATAACATGCAAATCAATCAAGACACACTCAAGAACCCATAATTTATCTTTTAGAAAAGATTCTCAACCTCGCACGAAAAGCCAACACAAGTCAAGCCCGGGCCCGCGCGCCTGGATTTTGAATATTATAAAAAATAAATATTTTCCATAACTTATATATTCTATATCCATAAATCATCAAATTATGTCCATGAATTAACCCTCAAATCAAGGATATATTATTTCTCAGCTTTGGGAGTCAAAATCCCAATTTCTATAATCCAAACACGGATAAATAAAGTTACCAACGAAAATAATCATCGTAAAACATAAAAAATTATTAGATATTTATCCCTTTGTTGAGACAAGAACAACAACACAAAAATCACCTCAAATGGAGCTCTAGAACTCAAGATATGCTCAAAATACTAAAATGCTCAGTCTGCCTTTTTTCTTTTTTTAGTAAATCCACTAGGCATAGTGCCTATGGCTAGTTTTTATATATATATATATATATATATATATATATATATATATATATATATATATATATATATAATAGAAACCAAATTTTCATGTTGTCTTACTAGGAGTAAGACGATAATTTATGTCTATTGCATAGGTTCTATTATCGACTTTGGGCTTTTGAGACCCAAAATTGATATCACAAAATGAACTAATATGAATAAACAACCTACTAGATAAAAATTGTAGAGCAACTAACCCTTTACAGAAATATCCACTTCCTGCATTGGCGCTAATATTTTTTGCCATGTTGGTCCATGAAGATGTAAATCTGGAAAATTATAATCCACTGCCCCTTTGCCAGCATTAGCTTCATGCGAATGTTTGATCTGCATCTCCTGCTTAGTGCAATTGCTCGAAACCATCTGTGGCTATTTGCTGCAAATGACACTGCCCAGTACTTTAAAACTATGTTACTTGTGCCCCTTCTCACGCCTATTTTGTAACTGTGCCATATGTGAACCTGCAATATTTTTCCATGCTTGTACTCCGTATACATCCTCCTTGATGTTTTTGATGAGTTCTTTGTCTTATTCCATTGGAAACCTTCCAAAAATCTCGCTGAAAATTGCTACCTCGAATCAGACCACCTTAGGACTGTATATTTCTTTTGCCTTTGTCCAAGTGTGAGAGATGAGAATTCTGGTAGTTTAATCCCATATCTTTCCCTACCTCCCAATATCGAATGTCCAAAGATACGCTCGTGCTTATAATGCAGATATGGCTACTGGAGGTGAACTTTATGTAACACCTATTTATTGAGTCTTGCCATAGTTGCTGCATTGAGCCTCTCTTGTGCTTCCTGTATTGTGCGACATTATAGATGAGTATTATATGTATGAGCAGCCTCCACCTCCAGGTTTTGGCATGAAAAATGGCACTTATTTTCGTCGCACCTCTCCTAGCTACTATGCTTATGCATATCTTTAAATCCTTACCACTGGATTGAGCACAAAGTGCTAATACCACCAGCTGGTAGTTCATTAAAGGATATGATATAGTTACAGTAACGGCTCCTGCAAAAAAGAACACCTCGTTAGTAGAAAAATAATTCACCAACTTCTCCTCCATCTGGATTTGAAATTGATGAACCATGTTTTTGTTTTCCCTTTTTTCCAACTCCTGTGTTGTCTGTTGATGCACTTGTTCTGTTATCCCTTTCCATTTCTCCCTTTTGCTGCTTAGCCACCATGTTTTGATCAATTTTCTTTGTTGTTTATGGTAGTTTGTTATTGATTTCTCTGTGTAATATGCATGAATATTTGTGTAAATCAACTGATCATAAAGAACTGAACCACTGATTGCCTGACTCCCTGTATCCCTTACACCATATTGCTCATTTCAATTCAACATTCTAAGCAGTTTATCTATCTCTGCATAATTTCCAATATCAATACTTCTCATTTTGTTATGATCCTTCCAGCTTCCTTTGACCTCTATGTTTTTGTGCCCAATTCTCTTTCTGGGCATTGTTGTGCAACTTTCTGCCATTTTCATGATACTCCTAATTACTGTACTATTGCCCAGGATTAATGTCCTTCCATTGGAATGAATGATAAGCATTAATACCACCAATTGGAAGTCTATTAAAATCTAGAACAAGAGCACAATCGACCACCAACTCTGTCCAGCAGTTTTGGATCCTCTGCCTTTATGTGTACACCTTGCTATTTTGTGAGATATGTTGTGTGGTTGTTGGTGCAACTCTATGTCTTACTTTGACTGAATTACATGCTGGACTGATGAGGTGTTAACCTCCCGAAGAGCTTCAAAGCCAAACGTTTTCCATGCTGTTGATATGTCTTTGCCAAAATGCCTGCCTATGATGAATATAATCAGCAGAGTAATATTCTTCTCAATGTCTATGCATATTTGTGACTTCCTCTCAGTGGATTGAGTGCTAAGTACTGATATCACCACTTGAAATTTCATCATCAATGAGGCATAGACACTCGAGTTGTACCTTTCCCTGCAAAATGAAACACAATGTTAGTAAAAAAAAATCAACCATCATATCCTCCTTCTTTTGAATTTGGATAGGATGATTTGCAGCATCCTTTAGCCATCTATTATTGGTAAGAGTACTTGATGATCAGTGTTTTTGGTTGTTGCATTCCTAACTGCCTGGCTCCCTGTATGAGCTGCCCATTTCCTTATTTCAGCCTTTATATTTCTGGGCAATTTTGACTTCTCTTGCTGTTGTGTATGATCCCTATTTTTCCTTTTGTGTTTGCCCTGCTGATGGCTAACACCGTGAGATTAAGGGATCTACACATAAGTGATCCTGGAAAGAATGATCAGCCTCAATCCAAAGGATTTTGATCACTAACTCTCCTAAGCTCTATACCTAGTCTTACTCTTAATTCTACTCCAGTGGAATCAGTACTATGTACTGATACCACCAGCTGAAGTTTCATCAAGAAATAAAGTCTAGGTATAGTATATGTACCTGCAAAAAAGAAAAAATTATTAGTATAAAAAATGAACACCATGTTCTCCTCCAAAAGGTCTTGAGCATGATGTCCATGACTGTTATTCCGATTGCTTTCCTTCCTCATCCCAGATTGTAAAGTTGTTCCTACTGGTTCCCTGCTACTATGACTCGCAAATATGGGCATTGCATCTTGTCATTATTCAACAACCTTCGACCTTGTCCATCCAATTCCGAGAAAGAATGACATTCAATTGGGTCTGCATCCAAAGCATAATTAGCTAAATGGTCTGCTACACTATTGCCTTCCCTTAGCGTGTGCATCACTGTTACATTGGCCTTTGCCATCAACTCCTTGATCTCCTCCACATGTACATATATGGCCCATGGAACACTCCATTCACCTAACAGAACGTTCCTTAGCATCATCGAGTCAGTGTGCAATTCAATAAGCACATACTCATTTGCAATACAAAACCTCATTGCTTCCAGTATAGCTTGTGCTTCAGCTTCAGAGTTAGTTCCCTCGTTCACCTGCTTCCCACATCCATAAATGAGATCACCATCTTCATTTTGAAGCACAAAACCAATTGAACTCTTCTCAGGATTTCCTCTAGAAGCTCCATCCGTATTTACTTTGATCCACCCTGGGCTTGGGAACTCCTATTGAACTTTGGTGAACTTCAGCTTAGGCATAAATGCTTCCATCATATGCAGTAGATCAGGCCATCTATGTGGTACATTTCGAAGGTTTGGCTTTCTGAACTGGACTACGGACTGCAAAGTGGCCGATATCTGATAAATGACTCTGTTAACAGTTACCACCTCTCCATATTTGTAGTTGTTTCGTCGCTTCCACAGTTCCCACACAATAACAGCTGGTAATGCCCTTAGAATGTGTTGAAGTCTAGGAATCATATTAGCAGTCCAACACTTTATTATTGCCTGATGAAATGTGATCCCATCTACACTAATACCAGCATGTCCCAAGAAATATCCCCAGACTTTAGTTGCAGCAACAAATGTGAATAAAAGGTGCTCCATAGTTTCCTCCCTTGGTTCCGAGCAACACCAAAATTTGGACGCCATTAGATATCCCAGTCTTCAAAAAAATCATCCAAAGGAAGCTTATTTCTCCATACTTTCCACATGAAAAATGAAATCTTGAATGGTAGTTCTGTCACCCAGATATTCTTATATGCATTGCAAGGTTCATGTCTCCTTCGCACATTATCCCAAGCTGATTTAACAATCCAGTACATTATGCACGATTGGAGGTTTCATTTGCTGCAATATGTGCTCAGCTAGTTCTTCTAGTAATATCTCCCTAATCCTCTCCTCATTCCATCTACCATTTTCCACCACATCATATATGTTATGGACTGCTTTATCACATATAAAGTCCGGAGGTGTGACAAAATATAATGCTCCCAAACCTATCCAGTTGTCAAACCAAAAGAATGATGACCCCCTCTTAGGTTTCCAAAGAATTTGGTGCTCTATGCGTTCCCTACACTCCACCATTTTTCTCCGAACATGAGAACCATATTTCCCCCGGACAATGATAGAATTAAGTTTTTACAGTATTTTTGGCTCATAAATGAGCTCAATAGGCTTGGTTTTGTCCTAAAGTTCCACCACAACTTGCAAACCAAAGTTGTGGATACATCGTGTAATGATCGAAAACCAACACCCCCTTCATCACATGGTAAGCAAAGGGTGTTCCATGATGCCTAATGTCTATTGGCCACTCCCACCGTATTACTCCAGAAAAATTGCGTAAATATTTTATGCAGCTTGTTAATTACATACGATTGAGGGTTCACTGCGGACAATAGATATACTGCCATACTTTGGAGAACATGTGATATTAATACAGATCTTCCCCCAATGGACAGTAACTTTCCCTTCCAGTTCTGTAGTTTGTCTAACACCTTGTTTATTAGTCCCTGATAATAGGCCATCCTTCGTCTAGCATAAAAGATAGGACACCCAAGGTAAGTGAGTGGGAACTCCTGTTTAGATATACTTGTGAACCTTTCCACCTTGCGCACAACTTCTTCCCCTGCTGAATAATGCAAGTATATGGCAAATTTCTGTTTGTTAACTAGCTGGCTAGAAGCATTTTAATATTCTGCTAGAACCCCCATGATAAATCTCAGAGATATAGCATCAGAAAAACAAAATATGATTGTATCATCCGCGTACGCAAGATGATTAATCTTAGGACTCCATTTGGGCATTCCAAATCTACAAAAATATGAATATCTATGCAGTGAATTTAGACCACTTGATAATGCTTCTGCCGCTAAAATGAATAATGCAGGTGATAATGGATCACCTTGTTTTACCCCTCTTGATGATTTGAAGAAACCATAAGGCTGCCCGTTAATCAATATTGAGTACCAATTGTTAGATACAATTCTGTACACCATATCGATAAATATTTCTCCAAAGCCCATCTTCCTAAATGTCTTTGCCAAAAATAGCTATGACAATCTATCATACGCTTTGGTCATGTCTAGTTTGATTACTACATTTTTCCCTGCTCTTGTTCTTAATCTGATGTCTGTGAAGATCTCCTGTATTAAAAGGACATTCTCTACTATGCTCCTCCCCTTAATAAATCCTGCTTGTTCCTCAGAAATCAAATTAGGAAGCAACACTGCCAATCTCTCATGCACAACTCTAGAAAAGATTTTATTGACAAAATTGCTAAGACTAATATGTCGCATGTCAGAGAAGGTAATGACTTCCTTCTTCTTAGGTAGTAAGACTAGGTTAGTGTGTGTCAAATACCGGGGAAGTTCATGTCCATTGAAGAAAGCTACAAGCATTTCCACTATGTCGTCTCTTATTATGTCCCAACATGAGTGATAAAAACAACCAGTGAACCCATCTGGTCCCTCTGCACTCTCCCCATTTAATCTAAAAACTGCATACTTTACCTCTTCTTTTGTAGGCTGCTTTATTAACTCCAGATTTTGATTACTATCCAGCATAATTGGAACATGTTCCAGTATATTTAAAGATGTAGGATTTGTGTTTTCATGGAACTAATCACTGAAATGTTTTTACTGCTTCTTCTGATATACCTTCAGTATCTTCAAGCCAATTTCCATCAGTGTTTTGAATCCTTTTCACTTGTAACCTTCTTCTTCTACCATTTACTTTCGCATGGAAGAATTTTGTATTTCGATCACCATCTTTGAACCATGACATCCCCGATTTTCGCTTTCAAAATTCTTCTTCCAATGTTAGAAATCTGAGAAGGTCTACTTGGACTTTTTGTAGTCTTTCTCTGTTTTGATACGTAGGATCCCTCTCAAACTGAACTTCATGGACTAACACCACCTCCTCTAAGCTAGCAATTCTTTGAAAAATGTCACCATACGTTGCCCTGCTCCATGTTGATAATGCTTTCTTCAGATTCTTTAGCTTTTAGTTAAACACATAGAAAGGGTCACCTATAAAATCTGCCTTCCAGTTCTGCTTGTCCACTCCCTTAAACGATGGATGTTTAGTCCAAAAATTAAGGAATTTGAAAGTTTTCTTTATAGGTGTTGCATCTGGATTGCTCTTTAATAACATTGGACTATGATCGGAGCCAATTTTTGATAAGTGAGTTACTTCCAAATTAGGCCACATCTGCTGCCATTCCAAATTTCTCAAGCAACGATCGAGTCTTTTAAAGATACAGTCAGCTTCACCTCGCCCATTCCACCATGTATAAATACTACCTTTGAAGCCTAAATCAGCGAGGTTACATGTGTTAATGCAATGTCTAAAGTCATTGACTTCATTTAAATGAACATGGAGTCCTCTAAATTTCTCTTCCTTATCCAATATGACATTAAAATCCCCTCCAACTTGCCAAGGCAAGGACATATCTCTAGCCAACTAGTATAAGTTGTCCCACAACTCTATACGCTCCCTTGCATCGCATTTCGCATATACAAAAGTGACAATAAATGATGCCTGAGTGTCCAGATTTGTGAGATTCATAGACAATTGTTGCTCCAAGTCATAAACAATCTCTACTCCATGATTTTCATCTACGAACACCCAAATTTTGTTGGACACATTCGATAAAGCTTGCAGCATTCCAATCCTTCTTCTGTATCTATCCAGCTTCTTCTTCTTCTTCTGCTTTGGTTCCATTATCCCTATGAATTTGAAATGATGTTGTCTTTGCATAATGATCAGCTTCTCAAAGGCCTACATTGTATTCACTGATCGCACATTCCAAATGAGTGCATTCATTATTAATTAATGGATTTAGAGAGTGTCACACCTCCTTTTTCACCGGTAAGGGGGGATAAGGGAGTTTTTCCAATTAAAGTGACATTATCGATTTTGGGATTTATATTAATTTTCAGAGTCGCCACCCGAATTTTATACAATGTTCCGGGACACCAAATATTTATTAAAAATTCCAAAACGAGGAATTTTTTTTTACTCTGTTTAAAAATGTTTGCGAATCAGAAATCCGGGTAAGGAATTCTGTTAACCCGGGAGAAGGTGTTAGGCACTCCCTAATTTCGTGTTTCTAGCAAGGTCGCTTAACTATTGATATTTGGCCTAATTATCTGATTATTTACATATTTTAAACCTATTGTGCATTTTAGCCTTTTTACTTTGTAGCCGCTTTTATATTTATGGATTATTCTGAAACAAGTCACGGTGGCGTGCACTTGTCATTTTTGACACATTGTAAACGCACCATATGAAATGCACCCGCAATTTATAACGTGTGATTTTAATTATAGTTTGAATTCGTGGTTGGGTAGCATGAGTTGCAAACTCGATTACGTAATCATGACTATGGTCACGATGATTTAATTGCTTATTTGAAGAAAAACTATTATTTTCGTAACTTCTTTTGTCTTTCCTAAATTATATGTCGCACTAGTCTAAAAGAGGTATTTTGGACTACAAGATGTAAATTTTGTTCAAGGTCTTCTAAATGGAGTTTACTAGTCTAAAGAGTAGAATTTGGCCATGGCCAGATCTGGCCCAATTTTATAATTAGCGTTCTAGGGTCAATCTTATTTTTGCTAGGTGAAGAGAAGGAGATACACGGTTCAGCTAAAAGATTACATGAAGGAGTCTAAGTGTACATGAAATAAAAATGCTAAACACATTTCGTACCATATGACAACAAATAAAGCAAGTTTGAATTATGGATATAACATCGTGGAAAGACATGTAAAGTTTCACTAATACTTGACCCATTTAGTAGATAAGGATATATTTTGCATTTTGGACAGATCGGTCCATGAAACTAAAAATGCCTTTCCTAAAATATTTTTTCTTGTATCACAACTAGCTATTTCTTAAGATTACATTAAAATAATAGGGTTTTCTTGGGTTGAAATTGCTTGGTCAGTTTATGAGAGACCCCAAAATCAGGAGAAAGTACTTGAATAACAAAACTAGATCATTACACCATTCCATATTTAGAAAGCAACTTTAAATTCTAGCCAAGATAGACTAATTTCAATTAAATTCGAAAACTAAATCGAAAATCCATTTTGAGGCTGATCTAAAACTTGTATATGGCCTAGAAATGTGAAATTGCCCATTTCGCGTGATGTGAATTTTGATAAATGAAAATACTGAATTATAAAGGTACAAAACTGACCATTCATTACTTAATCCTTATTGTTGGGATTGACACCCCAGGCCCAATGGCCTGAAGTCCAGACTCTATCGGGCTTAACTAGACAATGTTTGCGAGTCTGGCCCAGTTCAGATAACCTCTATTCAAAACAAAAGCATGCAGGTTTTCAGGTCTGATAAAGACAGGAAATTCAAGGTCGAATACACTGAGTTTAAAAATGTCATTTCCATAATATTACAATCGGAATAAAAAGGTGCAATTTTCATGATGGTTTAAGTCTGGATTACAGTTTCCAGTATGAAGAAAATGAGAAGAAAATGAGTTGTCCTAGACTAAACAAAAAAGTAATAAAGTGTTGCTTCAGCCAGACTTGTCCATAGCTTTAATGATAGAAACAAACACCTACATTTGGGATTTTAAACACATAAAGGAAAAGCTATGCACTATTATGGAGTGAATCTGACCATTAGAGGGTCAGATTCATTTCCTTTAGTGCTATTTTTTAAAAGTAATATTCTTATAACCTTAATTATATAGATGCATATAGGCAGCATAGTCATGAAGGAATATGAGCACATATAAGTAAAGCAATGCAGATTTCATAATGGAAATCAAAGAAACTCAAAGCAAATAGCTAACACAAGGCTTATTGATACTAACTAGCACAAGGTTTACATGTTCATAATCTTAAATCGAAGAAAAAAATTCAGACAAACCAAACAGATTTCAACACCAATACAAACACAGATTTTTGAATCCAAGAACTTCATTTAAAGCAAAAGTAGTTACATACCTTTTATTGAGAAAATCAGCGAGAAAATCTAACCAAATAAAGGTCATAGAAAATCCAGAAATTGAAGCTCAATACAACAACAAAAACAACAATAAACCAGCAAGAAGACCCGGAAAATAATAGCTCGAATGAACCAGAATTTTGAGTAGGAAATCAGCAAGAAAACCAGTTTTTTCCCAAGAAAGCCATAAGCAAAAGGGAACCAATTTTCAAAATGTCTTAGCACTAATATTTGGTATTTTTCAGTGTCTTCTCTGTTTTTATTTTCAAGATTTTTAGAACAGTATTTTCAGAGTAGGATTTCTATTGTGTGTGTGTAATTTCTGTGAAAAGCTTTCTCAAAATCTGTGGTAATATGTCTAAATCTGTGGTAGAGTGTGTGTGTAATTTGCTGTATTTTTCTTGTGTAAAAATCTGTCTCCAAATCTGTGGTAGTAGTGTGTAATTTTTCTGTGTTTTTCTTGTCACGACCCAAATTTCTAACTCAGGTCGCGATGGCGCCCAACATCGTAGTTAGGCAAGCCACTTCCAGTTTACTAATGGGTTTCATTTAATTTAGCAAAATATTTCCATCACTTACTTGATTTAAATTCAAGACATTAATTGAAAGCGAGTAGTTTAGGAAAATCTCAACAGAAACAACCATAAGATGTCATAATTTAATATTTACAGCCCAAAATATAATGTCTACTACGTGTGTGTCATAGTGTCACAAGTCTACAGGCATCTAGTAGAATGAGAATCCAAAAGAATACAAGTCTGACCTACTATCTGAGGAAATATAGACAGATCTAACAAAAGAAAGAAAAACTCCAAGGTGTTGCTGGAAGTCGTCAGGGAAAGCAGCTCACCGAGAAGCCTCGACTAGGTAAAAATCAGGAACGAGTTCCGAACTGATACCCAGATGCATCTGCCTCAGAACCTGTACAATTAAGTACAAAGTGCAGCATGAGTACATAAAATCTTACCTGTCTAATCTCGAAGAAGTAGTGACGAGAGGTCGATTTGACACTTACTAGGGTCCAAACAGTAAAATTATGTGTATAAATTAAAGAGAGTAACAAGTACACATGAATAATAGAATAATGAATATCTAGCATGTTACGAAACCTACTTCGACTCGAAACTCTAAAATACAAATTGCAAATCTATTATTTCAAGTCATTTAACAGTGTAAGTCATGAATAATTTCAAACAAGCCACATGCGCACAATATATCGGAAGGTACGATTTGGGACAACATAATAATAAATGTGCACTGCCAGAGGCTCGAACGGCGCGAACCATAGATGCATCTATTAACCTGCCGTGACATACGGCCCGCTCCCATGAGAGTAGTGGAAAGATTCACTCCGCTAGCTGAATATATATATTGCGAAGCGGCCACACATAAACATAATATTTTTATTTAAATCCGTTTTGCATAATAATAATAATTCGTCAGAAAACACTTATCAAGAGAGCTTCACGAAACAAATTTGTATACGAAGAAAATTACAAGGCATATAGTAATTTATGAAATTCGCAAGGCATGGTGTGAACCTATCTACCCGGACACAACAAGAATAGTCACTACGCACGGACTCTCGTCACATTGTACGTACGTAGTCCCTGCAATTAATCACACAAAATCATTTATTTCACCTAGAGGGACAATTCCCTCATACAAGGTTAGAAAGGAGACTTACCTCGTGTCAAGTCTACTCCCCGGATCAAGAACGCGCCCGAAACTCCAAATTCTTCTCCCAAGGACTCGAAACTATCCAAATATTGCATAAATAAATCAATCTATACTCAAAAGTATGAAGTTCCCCTATTTAAGTGACTATTTCATCCTAAATTACAAAATCCCAAAATAAACCCCCGGGCCCACATGCTCGGATTCCGGAAATTTTCGAAGGAAACAATCACCCATAGCCTAAGGATCAATATTATGTAGTTTTTGTATGATTTCATAACTAGTTAGTTGGTAAATCTCTCATTTTCATAAAAATCTAGGTTTTTCTCTAACCCATGATTTCTACTCATTTAAAGTGTTAATCTACCTAGGAATTTAAGTACTAAGCTAAATTTATGATAGGAATTACTTAGCTTACAATAGCTAGGTCGATTATCTCCTTTGCATGCTCTCAAAATCGTCCAAGGAAAAAGAAAGGTGTTCAAAAATGGCTAAATCCCATATTTAAAACAACTTCACTGCCTACAGGTTTTTCGCACCTGCGGTCTCGCATGTGCGAGAAAAATCTCGCATATGCGGAGGAGGGGAAGGGGGCCTGGCATCGCACCTGCAGAGCGGAGTCCGCACCTGCGGCTCTGCTTCTGCGGAAAATGATCTGCACCTGCAGAAATGGGAAAGACCACCTGGGGGTCGCACCTGCGAGGCAGGGACCGCAGAAGCGGTCTCGCACCTGCGGCAAGCCCTCCGCAGGTGCGGTCGCACCAGATCTGGTGCACCAGCAGTCATTTAAGGCTGGTTTTTGCCTTGCTTGATGCCCGAATGGCATCCAGGCCCAACCGAGACGCCGTCCATTTATACCAACAAGTCCTAAATCATTATACGGACTCGCTCGAGCCTTTGGAATGTCCAAAATAACGCTAAATCTAAAAATCATACCCCAAAACCTATTGGATCAAACTTAAGAACTTTAAGTTCTTGAATTCACTTTCAATACGCCGAACCTACCTATACTACTCGGAATGACACCAAATTTTGCAAGAAAGTCATAAATGACATAACAGAACTATTCCCGGTCCCAGAATTCTGTTTGGACCTCCATAACGCTAAAACACATTCCAAACCTCAATTTTTGAACTTAAGGAATCATATTTAACTATTTGGTGTCGAAACGCTCCTGGGTCATCCAAAACTCGTTCCGAACGTACGCCCAAATCCGAAATCATCATACGAACCTACCAGAACCTTTGAATCTCGATTTCGGGGTCGTTTACTAAAAATGTTGACCGAAGTCAAACTTGGCCTTTAAGGCCAACCTTGAGGAACCATGTGTTCCTATACCACTCTAAACTCCTCAAAATCCCGAACCACCCATCCCCGCAAGTCGTAAATCACTAAAAGAAACTACGGGAAGTCTCATTTAGGGGAACAGGGTCTTAGAACACAAAACGACCGGTCGGATCGTTACATTTCTTGTATTCAGAGTTTGTTTGTGACTAGCTACTGCTTCTAAAATCTTCCCTAGAATGAGGGAGTCACTTTCCTTTTATAGGGTATCCTAAGATAGCATCTAAAGAGCATATTCTACCTTAAATTTGCTAAATTCCAGATAATACCCTATATTTGGACAGTTATTCGTCCTTTTGAGGTCCAATTCTAGTATTTTACATGTGGAAAATGGGGACAGCTGTACAATACTAGAACATTTTGATATTTTATTTTTGTAAATTTCATATTTATCCTTTCAAGTACTGATTATTTCAATTATACCCTATATTCTGACCCTAATTTGATTTTAGAAATCCTTTTAGGACCATCTAGAACCAACTAAATGATTTTGTTATTTGAAAGTCCTAACATTGTTTCAAAGCTTTGGGTAAAACTGAAATTATTTCAACTCCAGGGTCTAACCTAATCAGTGAATTAACATGTTTCTTTAATTAATCTTAAGTAGGAAAAACTGAGTTTTAAGGGCTAAATAACTGTCCAAGTAAAAACTAGAATTAATGGTGTACAGGAACCCTTGGTATTAATCTAATTAGTTTGGAAAGGATTGAATCAAAGAAATTATCAAACTGATCTTGCTAAAGTTTTATCAAACAGCCTGTTAATTAGCCTTTTTGGAAGTCAATTGAGATTATTCTAAGACATCCTAACTATACACCGCAAGGAAAAAACAACCATACAAGAATGGAGAAGACAGAATAAGTATGTATTGTAACGAAACACAAAACTGACCCTAATTATCCTAAGGTTCATGCAGTTGAGACTGAATTAAAGGTGAAAATCAACAAGATTCAATTGATGAACAAAAACTACTAAACGGGAAAAGTCCTAAATCATGAAAACTAAACACAAATAAACATATAAGACACTAAACCTGAGGAGAAATAAAGAGGGACTCACCCAAGACTTGCTTTAGAAAGAGGACAGTCTTGACTCAGACTAAACTCCGTAGGGCAAAAATGAACCTAGACGACCATTAATCGATTGCTCTTACCAAGAGCAAGCGATTAATGGAAGTCCTTGGTTCAGACAACCCAAGAGCGAACGGGAAAGTCAAAAGGGGAAAAAAATTAGGCTTTTGAATTTTAGATATGAAATTGGAGGATTTATGGGCTTAATTGGGGGAAACCAGTGTGATATACGGAAAGAGGGAGAAGAGATTATTGCCTGGTGAAATTTTGAGGTGATTTGGTAGTGCTCTGCCACCGGCGGGCAATTTTCGGACGGCGGAGTACGGTGGTCGGCGGTAGAGAGTGAGAGAGAGATAGAGGGGTCTGTTACGGGGTAAGGAGATGGGTTCTGAGGGGGGAGTGGTAAGGGTTAGGACATATATATAGTTAGTAAGTGTGGAGTTGATAAAACGAAGAAAAGAAATCCTATCCTACTTGGTCCCAGAAGGACCTTCCCCAGATTCAGCATCCTTGATCCAATCGAACAGGTTCCCGAGCTCACGCAGTCCCAGTAGTAGGTATTCCCTAGCCAGGTTGTTGGCCCAAGAAAGGAAATAGTTTTGAAGATTGACAAAGGAATTCCGAGATGAACTAGGTCCATCACAAGTGACATAGACCAGCAGAGTTAAAGGAACATGAGATGCACATGCATGAGATAAATGTATTCTGGTAAAATTGAGATATTTTCTGATCGAAAAGATTGCAAAAACGAAATTGGAAAAGGACTCCTTATTCAATAAGAATAGAATCTAAGATAAGGAAGGATTTAGGAGTTGAGTTTGACTAGAAATCTTTCACCAAGGAAGAGTAGCATTAGGATTCTAGTTAATTCCTTATATACTAAATCTATATATATTGCAGAATGTTCTTATTGTAAACAGACACACAAAAGCAAAAATTTATCAAGAATTGAGAGCAAAATTCGTGAAGAAATTTTGCAAACAATTCGAGCCAAATTGGAGAGTGCGAATCTGGAGCTACTTTAACCAGCTAGAAGAACAAGTTCCATCTATTGTCTTTTAATATAATTTATTTGTAGTAGGTGATTACAATGTGTACCTTTTAGCTTTATCTAGAAGCAATTGTAATAGGTACCGAGTGTTAAAGTTATAGCTAACTTGAAGTTTGTCACAAATAGCTAGAGGCTAGTTTGCCACAAAGGGATTAGAGGTAGTCCTTAGGTTTACAACAGAGTTTATTTTGTAAGTGTTGTTTGGCTCATTGTTGTAGTGAAGTGTTTGGAGAAAATCCTACTAAGTAGTAGGTCGTGGTTTTTCACCTTTTGAGCCAGGTGTTTTCCGCGTAAAAATTTCTGTGTTCTTTACTTTTATGCATTTATTATTCCGCAACAGTAGGAGTTGGAACACATAGAAGAACCAGGTCCTTCTATAACTACTGCACGCGAAAATTGGACACCACACAAATCACCCCCCTCTTGTGTGGTATTGACGTTTAGAACATCAATTGGTATCAGAGTAGGTTATCCTTGAAGAGGCTAACACCTTAGGAAAAGATCAAGATGAGTGCACTACCTGAAAAGTGCAAAGAGAAATCCACCACCAGGCCACCACTATTCGATGATCAATTATAGATGACTAATGGATGCTTCAAATATGGTAAAAAGAACCACATGATCAAGAACTTTCCTATGTGGGAAGTCGAGTAGAAAAAGGAGAAATTTGAAAGAAGGAACGGGTTCATGACAAGAAGAACTACAACAAAAGGTCATCCAAAGCAATGGTTGCTGAACGAGCTCTTATAGCAGTTCGGGAATCTAAAGATGAACCTGATGAAGAATCCGAGATAAGTTTTCTGGAGCTTAAGGATAAAATTAAACTCCTTTCTAAAGATAGAATATTTGAATTGTTGCTAATTTTAATTGATGAATCTAAGAATATAAGTTCTGAAAAAGAACAGTTGTCAAAAGAGTGTAACTCTTTAATAGCAGAATGCAAAAACCTGGAAATAAATATTTGTAAAACTGAAAGGGAAATACTGCATTGAAGAACCAGGTTCATTCACTTGATACAACTGTCTTAGAACTTATATCTGAAAATCTGAAATTGAAGTTAGGAACAGGTAAAGAAATAGCTAGTGACACACAACTCTCACTAGAAAATAATCTAGAAAAGGTAAAAGATGAGCTTTATAAAAAGGATGAACTGGTAAGAACTCTGAAGGAGGACTTGACTAAGGTTAATCATGATCTAGACAGAACTTGTAAATGGAATAGATCCTCTGATGCACTTTCATGGCTACAAAAACATCATAGTAGCAACAGAAGAGGAGCTGGCTTTGGGAACTCTACACCTAAGTGGGATCCCAAAGGCAAGTACCTCACACTCCCTGAGAACAAGATTCGCACACACTGTGGATACTGGTCACTATAAAAGTGAATGCACTGCAAAAGAGAAGGCAAGTCAGAAGAACAAAAATTTTGTTCATAGGGAAAAATAGGTTGCCAAGTTGGGCTAAAAAGAATGTGATTTATCCTTTTGCCTACAGAAAGGGACCCAAACTAGTTTGGGTTCTTAAGACTAACCCATGATCTCCTTTTGCAGGTTCAAGTGAAGGAGAGCAACCAAATATGGTACATGGATAGTGGCTGCTCAAAGCACATGACAAGAAGCAAGGACCAGTTCCTTTCACTTGAGAACCTCAAATGAGGTAATGTCTCATTTGAAAATGGGAAGAAAGGTGAGATCATTGGGGCTGATAAGGAACAAGATGATGAAGAGAATGGACTGACAATAAACTCAAATGATGAAGCCACAGTCCATCCTAAAGCAGCATCACAGGAAGGAACATGTGATGGAACAGGTCCCTCCACCCAGGGCAACGTGATAGGGGGAACTGACTAGAGAGGAACCGATCCTCAAACCTCGAGGGAACCTGTCAATGAACCTATTCCTCAGTAACAAAACCAGGAAGGAACATCCAAAGAAATTGACACTCCTATTGCAACATCCACGAAATTGGATATGGATGAACCCGGTTCATCTGTTGATCAGAAGATGTATAGGGGAATGATTAGATCTTTGTTATATCTCACTTCTAGCAGACCTGACATTGTTTTCAGTGTAGGCCTTTATGCTGGATTCCAGGAAAATCCAAAAGAGTCTTACTTGACTGTTGTCAAGAGGATCTTGAGATACCTAAAAGGCACCACTGACCTTTGTCTATGGTATCCATAAGGTAGTAATTTCAACTTAGTGGGATATGATGATGCTGATTATGCAGCTTTTCTTGTGGATAGAAAGAGCACCTCAGGTATGACTCACTTTCTTGGCTCATGTCTTGTGTCTTGGGCCACCAAAAAGGTAAAATTCTGAGGGCTTATCTACTGCTGAAACTGAGGGTATTGCTGCTGCCTCTTGTTGTGCTAAATGTTGTGGATCAAACAACAATTAATGGATTGTGGGATTGATGTAGGTTATATCCCTATCTTTTGTGAAAACACTAATGCAATTAGTATGATCAAGAACTCGGTTCATCACAAAAGAACTAAGAACATAGATGCTAGACATCATTTTTTTAAGGGATAATTATGAGAAGGGATTGATCACTATTGAGTTTTATGCTACTGATAAACACATTGTTGATATCTTTACAAAAGCACTGAGTAGAGAGAATTTTGAAAGGAACAGATTACTTTTAGGGATGATTAAGATCACCGGATTGAACCAATTTAGAATGTACAATGAAGAAAAAAAAAGGAAAAAGAAGAAGGAAAAATGAAAAACATTAGGCTAGAAAATAAAAAAAATTTGTAAATAATCAGATTAACAATTGCTCAGTCTCATACTGTAAAAGGTATACTCTTATTCCATGTTTTGATATGACTTACTGGTCACTAACGAAATTTTTTCTATCTCTGCGAATTGAGGCTTGATCAAGATGATTCTAAAATGATGAACCTGGTTCATCGTGCTGGTTCATCTGAAAGGCGAGGTACGTGTTCTACACTCTGCACACTTTGAAATACCATTAATTAAATCATGAGCAAAACTCTACCCAAACTCAAAATCTTCAAAAGCCTATCCAATTAACTTTGAACCAGTTCCGTTTCAACAAGAATCCTCACCAAATTAAAATACCTAGATTATAGGGAAGCCTTAACCTTATATTCAAAACTAAAATTTCATTCAAGCCATCCCCTCCCTTACAAAATCATTACCAAATTTTAGATGACTCTTTAAAGTCGGCGACTGAGGGGGAAGAAATTGGGTCTGTGATGACCCAAAAGTTCTTCCTGTGTAAATTTAGCTAAAACTATGTTTCGAGGCCCCGAAAGCCTCCGTTAATCTCACCTCGATGTGCGTGCGCATCCCGGGTGTGAAGCCGGGAAGCCTTTATGTGGAAACTTGATAAAAAGTTGAATTTATGGTAATTAATTGATTGAAGTTGACTTTGGTCTATATTTTTGGTAAACGGACCCAGATCCATGATTTGACGGTCCCGGAGGGTCCGTAGGAAAATATGGGACTTGGGCGCATGCCCGAAATTGAATGCCGAGGTCCCAAGTCAGAGAAATGAATTTTTAAAGAAAAGTATTTTCTGAAAATAATAAAGGCTTTTGAAAATGAACTTTGATGCAAAACCTGTGTTGCCGGGACTGCATTATGGTTGCGGAGCCCGGAACAGGTTCAATATGGTTATTATGTGTTTTCTGTGAGATTTGGTAAGAAACAGACTTGGTTTGACGTGTTTCGGATCAAAGATGGGAAATTTAGAAGTTTTAGAAAAATTCTATAGATTTTGGAGTTTAATTCATTGTTTTTGATGTTATTTTGGTGATAATTATTTATATAAGTCCGTAGAATGTGTATGAGGTTGTGTGTGTAATTGGTTTTGAGCCCCGAGGGCTCGGGTGAGTTTCGGGTAGGCATCGGAGTGTAAGAAGTTAGCAAAATCTGGTGTGAAATAGTTATTGCTGGTGTCTGGCATTTTGCTCTATGCGATCGCATAGGTCCTTCTGCGATCACATAGGCTTGCATTGAGGGGGAGGTCAGTTCCTCTATGCGATCGCACAGCACTGTCCGTGATCGCATATAAGTATAGGAAGCCTGGGCTGGGGCTGGCTAGGTACCCTGTGCGATCGCGTAGGGTGGAGTCTTTGAACTGTGCGGTCGCATTTGTTATTCCGCGATCGCGGAGCGCAGGGTTCTGGTCTCTATGCGATCGCATCCCTCCTTCCGCGATCGCATAGAGATTTTTTCGCCCGGTTATATTTTTAATCAAAATCAGAATGCTCCATACGGGATTTTTCATATTTTCACCCTTCTCTTCTTCCTCAACCCCCATTGACAATTCCCAAGCTAGTTTTCCTCCATAACCATTTGGGTAAGTGACTCTAACACTAATTTCTTCCATTTTCCTTCATAAATCAATAGAATCTAGGTCTAATAACATGAAATCAAGGTAGAAATTAGGGGTTTTTGGGTAGGGTTAGGTTTATGGAATTTTTGGGAATTCAACCTCGTTTTGGTGTCAGATTCAAATTGTATATTCGGGCTTGTGGGGGAATGGGTTATCGGGTTTTGGTCCGAACCTCGAGTTTGGACCAAGCGAGCCCGGGGTCGGATTTTGGTATTTTTGGAAGAATGATAGAAAACGTATAATTAGGCTTTGGGATTGAGTTATTGACTAATTATTGATGTTATTAAGTCAATTATGTCTAGATATTATCGTTTTGGAGTTGGATTCGAGAGGCAAGGCTGTGATTGAGGCTTGACTTGCATTTTTGGAGCCGAGGTAAGTGTTTGGCCATTCTTAGCTTGAGGGATTAGGTATAGAGTCTTATTTGCTATGTGTAATTCATGTCCAACGTATAGTCGGGGTGACAAGCACCTATATGTTGCAGTCAAGCATGTCCGTGAGTCAATTGTGAGGAATCATACCGTGTTCTTAATATTCTCTGTATTACGAGTAATTGGTGATTTATAAGTGATATCTTGATGTTGTTTCATGACGTGGGGAGTTATTGTGTCATTTGTTTCAGTTGAGGTTTTTACTGTTTAAATTGTATTTCTGATGCGAGGATTGGTTATAGCTGAGTCCCTTGCCGGGACGATAGAAAAGCTAAATGGAAAAAGAAAGGAGTTTAGAACTAAACTATTTTTGACTTGGAAGACAAAGAAGTATGATAAAGATGAGACCGTATAAAATGAATATTCATTTTTATTGAGTATTTCCACACACTTGAGACTCCTTATTGTTGATTTTCACATTATATTGTTGCTTTTATATTAATTATCGCACGAGGGGACATGTCCTGCTGATCGTTTATTATTTATCACACGAGGGGACATGCCGTGTTGATCGTTTATTATTTATCACACGAGGGGACATGCCGTGCCTTTTTCTGTTCATTATCTGTCCTGAGACGTTAAATTTCTGCTTTTACTTTTTACACTTTAGTTATTACCCTGTTCTACTGTGCTAGCATTTTGTTGACCCTTTTACCACCAGCATGTTCTCCCCGTATCTATCTTACTTGCTTATTTCCGTCGATATTTTCCTGTTATTATATAGAATTGCACAGGTACATATATCGTTGTCGGTCCTAGCCTCATCACTACTTCGCCGAGGTTAGGCTCGGCACTTACTCAGTACATGGGGTCGGTTGTACTAATGCTACACCTGCACTTCTTTATGTTGTGCAGACTACGCAGCCAGACTCGGTGGTAACTGACGGTCGAAGCATTCCATCAGTTCATACAGGAGACATCGAGGTAGACCCGCAGGCGTTCGTGGGCCTTGGCGTCACCTTCTACCCTTCACTTTTAGCTCTGTCTTATCTTATAGTTCAAAGACAGTCATATGTACTTCTTTTCAGACCTTGGTTTTAGTAATCTCTTAGACAGTTCGTGAGTATGTGACACCAGTTCTGGGATTTGTATATGGGTTTTATTTCGAAGTTACTATATTATTTTTGGTAATTTGTTAACCTTCATATTATTGACCATCGATGCCTTAGTTATCTTGTTCGTTTTAGTTGTTAATGAGTTTTATTTAGTTCAAAAGTTGGCTTGTCTAGCGTGTTCAACGTTAGACGCAATCATGTCCCGAAGGTGGGATTTCGAGTCGTGACAAGTTGGTATCAGAGCTCTAGGTTTCTTAGGTCTCACAACTCACGGACAAACTTGGTAGAGTCTGAGGGATCGGTACGGAGACGTCTGTATTTATCCCCCAGAGGCTGCAAAGTTAGGAATAACTCCACATTTCTTCATCTCCATCGTGCGAATTTATTCTATCATTGATGATTGAACTTGCCTACTCTTGTCCTCTCACTAATCTCGACAACATGCGAAGCGTCTACGACCGGACAAGAGATGAAGCCCCAATGACAGCTACGGTAGAGGGAAGAGACAGAAGCAGAGCGCAGTCTAAAGCTCGAACATCAGCACTTAATGTACAGTCTCAAATGGATCTAGATGAGGAGGTTCTAGCTCAGTCAGTATATGTGGACTAGATCAGATTCCGGAAGGATTTATAGCTACTCCATGGTTGCAGGATGCATTAGTCCGTTTATTGAGGTTGGACAAGTTACCAAACAAGTTCCACTCCATTTCAGTGGTATATCTTTTGAAGACCCACAGGATTTTCTTGACCGCCTCTATGAGGTATTGCACACCATGGGAATAAGTGTAAAGCAACATGATTTATATGAGCAGTGGAGTTTAACATCGTGGATTATCAGGTATTGTGACCTATAACTTGTGCCACGTGGGGAGGCCCACTGTCAAGGAATAGATTGAGAGGCCACGTGTCATATCGGTTTTGGTTTGGAATGTATAAGGCCGGGGATTGTTTTGCGAGAGTTAAAGCTGGGAATTTCGATACGTCTACCTCCTTAGTAACCCTATACCTCAGTACCAGAGGATTTATTCAAACAACTTGAAGTCTACAAAAGTCTACTCGGCATGGAAGTTACGGCTGTGTCGGGTCATAAGACGGTATCAGAATATGCCATCAGGTTTGATAAGTTAACCTGTCACACTCCTACGTTGGTTCGCATAGCCATAAGACGAGTCCCCAGACTCATTAAAGGATTCAAAAATGATTGTAAATTTTGGTCGACTCAGGGCATGATGATTATTTGTGTCGGCTAGTGGTAGAAATTGCCTTAGGCTTGGGAGGGTCATATTTCATCAGAGCACTCAGGCTACGTGCCCCATTGCAGCTACAACTCAACTACATGGCCACTTAGTGAAGAAGGAGCCGGAAGGTCGGAAGTGGAGGTTAACTTCTTAGAGGTGGAGACCCAGTCTGTTGTTATATTTTCTATGGTATGGATGAGGTCGTTACATTGAATGGTTTCATTAAAAGAACAGTCTCTAATTACTATAAAGTGGCGATTTTCTGAACTTAATTCGATTATGCTCATCTAATAAAATTCTTCTAAGATGCTCCACTCTCGGGTGAGCTTCATAACTCTAAATATCTACTTATGTGAATACTTGTATTGAGAAATCCTATGGGAATAACTGAGTTCACCATGACGTGTTGAAATTTTGCTTAACAGAAATATTTAAATGAAGGAAATGGAATGTTTCGAGGGGCCCGATATGCATATTACTTGTGATTCAGTATTGAGGATGAGATCCTCATGTGTTAACATGATTGGGTATAGTTAGACCGGGCCTCGAGCCGCGGTTGAAGTTATGTAAAGATGAAACCCTTGTGATGAAAAAATCTAGTGATTAAATTTTCCCTTGTGAATTAAGCTTGTATCTTTTACTATAATACTGGTAGGAAGTCATGCTTGTGAAAAGACTTATGTGTAAAATAGGAGTAGTATTAATACTATTAATTAATAAATAAATAAATAAACTAATTAACCATCTGTGCGTAATTTGCTAAATTCGTGCTAGAATTATGGAGCCTTAAGTTACAAGGTAGGTGCCCGCCCCAGGTGGAGTTAGATGAGGCACGTTATTTTGGGTAATTATGAGGTCTTCAGGCATCGTTTCCCGATATCAGCATTGTGAAAGTATTGGAGGAGCAGCTACAGGATTTGTTGGGTAAAGACTACGTTATGGCCTAGTGTTTCTCCTTGGGGTGCTCCAGAGTTGTTTGTTAAGAAGTAAGATGGCTCAAGAAAGATGTGTATTGGCTACTGGCAAATTGAGCAAGGTCACTATTAAGAATAAGTGTCAAGTGTCGAGGATTGTCGATTTTTTTTATCAGCTTCAGGGTGCTACGGTGTTCTCCAAGATTGACTTGAGATCTGGTTATCATCAGCTGAGGATTTGGGATTCTGATGTCCCTAAGGTATCTTTTCGCACTCGTATGGGCACTATGAGTTTTGGTGATGTTTTTGGTTGATTAATGCCCCCGCTACATTCATGGAGTTGATGAACCGAGTATTCAGGCCTTATTTGGACTCGTTCATTATTGTTTTCATTGATGATATTTTGATATACTCTCGCAGCCGAGAAGAGCATGAGCAACACCTTAGAGTCGTCCTCCAGACTCTGAGGGATAGGCAGTTGTATGCCAAGCTTTCTAAGTGTGAGTTCTGGTTGAGTTATGTGGCATTCTTGGGCCACGTTGTATCGGCAGAGGGCATTCAGGTGGATCCGAAGAAAGTTTTAGCAGTTAGAGATTGGCCTAGGCCCACTTCAGCCACAGAGATTCGGAGCTTCTTAGGCCTAGCAGGCTATTATCGCCGGTTCGTGGAGGGGTTTTCATCTATAGCAGCCCCTATGACCAAGTTGACGCAGAAGAGTGTTCAGTTCAGATGGTCTGAGGAGTGTGAAGCGAGCTTTCAGAAGCTCAAGACAGCATTGACCACAGCACCAGTGTTGGTATTGCCCACAGGTTCAGGTTCTTATACCGTGTATTGTGATGTTTCGCGGGTTGGTCTTGGTGCAGTGTTGATGCAGGATGGGAAGGGTATAGCCTATGCTTCACGTCAGTTGAAGATTCATGA
>ML285770.1:0-39184 GCA_005239495.1 Nicotiana undulata
AGACCCAAGTGTGTGTGCAAATCCCTAGCTTCAAAACTTGTTGTTCTCTACTCAAAATATATTAACAAAGCTGAAAATATGTTCAAAGATCGATCTCTAATAGATAAAAATTGTTTTCCAATCGATGCCTAAGATGTTGCCAAGGTATGCTTTTTATAGAGGGCCAAAAATTCGAGTGAAAAGTGGACAAAAACACCCCCATCGGGCTGATATGCGATCGCATCCCTGTCGCATTTCAGGGATGTGATTCGCATCTTCACTCTTTCCGTCGCACATCAAAACCCTAGGTCCCAGAGGGTCGTCGCATTTGAGATATGCGGTCCGCATTAGTGATATGCGATCGCATTCATGCGACGCATTTACAATGTAGATGCAGGCATCAAATGGTGATGCGACTCAAATGCGAACCGCATTTGCGATATGCATTCGCATATTCGACCGCATTTCACTCATTAAACTTGACTCATCTTTCGGTTGTGGTATGCGATCTTCTGGGCTCGAAATGCGATTCGCATGTTGCATATGCGATCGCATTCGGCCATTGCTCNCGATTCGCATGTTGCATATGCGATCGCATTCGGCCAATGCTCCCCTCTTTTCTCTTCTTTACTCTCTTTTTGCTAAATTTCACTCCAATTTGACCTTAACCACTTCATGGCATCATATCCTGAAAATAGAGCAATTATACACTGATAGTAACCTCAAATACCCATTGAGCAGCACAAAATCTACTGAAAAGAGGCTAAAATGAGTGGTAAAATTGCCACTCATCACCTAGCTAGGGGCAGATGTCTGTTTGGTAGTGGTCAGCCCAGCAGACCTTCATACTCAGCACCTCCACCACCTCCCCGAGGTGTTCTAGCGAGGGATCATTTCAGTGCCTTGGCAGAGTGTTCCTACCGCCCTCCATCCATTCAAATTTCATCCAGTGTGTATTCTAGTCATCGGTGATCCTCTAGTACCTATTTCAGTGCTACTAGAGAGTTCACATCGCTCCCCAGCCATTCAAGGTTATTCTTCAGGGCAACAGGTTATGGAACTTGGAGGTTGTTATGAGTGTGGGGATCATGGTCATATGAAGAGGTTTTGTCCTAGGCTTCGGGGCAAGGTAGTGCAGTAGGGTTATCAGCCTATGGGTCCAGCACCAGTAGTCCGGCCACCTAGAGGTAGAGGCCAGCCAGGGGGAGGTCAGTCAGCTCCTGTTCACTCTGGCGGAGCTCAGTCTTCCGGTGCTCCAGCTAGATTTTATGCTATTCCGGCCATATCAGATGCAGTGGCCTCAGACGTTTGATCACATGTATTATTTCAGTATGTGGTAAAGAGGCCTAAGTGTTATTTGATCCAGGATCCACCTATTCATATGTTTCAGCCTTATTAGCTCATTTTCTTGATGTTCCTCGCGAGTCCTTTGGTTCTCCTATATATGTGTCCACTCCTGTGGGCGATTATGTGGTGGTAGAACGGGTTTACCGGTCTTATGTGGTTACATTATGTGGATTCGAGACAAGAGCGTACCTTTTATTGTTCGACATGGTTGATTTTGAGGTTATTCTAGGCATGGATTGGCTATTTCCTTATCATGTCGTGCTAGATTTCCATGCCAAGACTGTTACTTTAGCCATGCCTGAGTCGCCTAGGAGGGAATGGAGAGGTTCCTCAGTTAGTGCATCCATCCGGGTTATTTCCTTCCTCAAAGTGCAACCCATGATCGAGAAGGGTTGTCTGGCGTACCTTGCTTATGTGCGGGACACCACCGCTGAGTCTCCGACGATTGATTCGGTGCCAGTTGTTCGAGAGTTTGCTGATGTATTTCCTTCAAACCTTTCGGGCATGCCTCCGGATCGTGATATTGATTTCGGCATTGATGTAGCTCCAGGCACTCAACCTATTTCTATTCCTCCGTACCGTATGGCTCCGAAGGAGAAACTAGAGGATTTGTTAGCTAAGGGGTTTATCAGGCCGAGTGTGTCGCCATGGGGTGCTCCAGTCCTATTTTTGTAGAAGAAGGATGGGTCTACGCGGATGTGTATTGATTACCACCAGTTGAACAACGCCACCATTAAGAACAGGTATCCTTTGCCGCTCATCGATGATTTGTTTGACCAGTTGCAGGGTGCTCGGGTGTTTTCTAAGATGTCTTTGATATCAGGATATCATCAGTTGATGATTCGGGCCTCAGATATTTCGAAGACTGCTTTTTGTACGAGATATGGCCATTATGAGTTTCTGGTGATGTCCTTTGGCTTGACTAATGCCCCAACATCATTCATGGACTTGATGAATAGGGTGTTTAGGCCGTATATTGATTCCTTTGTCATTGTTTTCATTGATGACATATTGATTTACTCACGTAGCCTGGGTGAGGACGAGCAGCATTTGAGAGTTGTGCTCCAGACTTTGCGAAAAAAAAGCTATATGCTAAGTTCTGCAAGTGTGAGTTCTGGTTGGATTTCGTGGCATTCTTGGAGCATGTGGTATACGTAGAGGGTATCAAGGTAGATTATAAGAAGGTTGAGGCAGTTCAGAGTTGTCGCATCCTACTTAAGCTACAGAGATCAGGAGTTTCTTAGGTCTAGCATGCTATTACCGTCGACTTGTGGAGGGTTTTTCTTCTATTGCTGCCCCATTGACTAGATTGACTCAAAAGAATGCCCCGTTCCTATGGTCCGACGAGTGTGAGGCGAGCTTTCAAAAGCTCAAGGCAGCGTTGACTTCAGCACCAGTTCTAGTATTGCCTTTCGGTTCAAGGATGTATATAGTATATTGCGATGCTTCACGCATTGTCTTGGGATGTGTGTTGATGCAGGAAGCGAGAGTTATTTCTTATGCTTCGCTTCAGCTGAAGGTTCATGAGAAGCATTACCCTACGCACGATTTGGAGTTTGAGGCGATTGTTCATGCTCTTAAGATCTGGAGGCACTATTTGTATGGAGTGTCCTGTGAGGTTTATAGAGACCACCGCAGCTTGCAGCACTTGTTCAAGCATAGGGAGACAACGCAGGTGGCTTGAGTTGCTGAAGGATTATGATATCACCATTCTTTATCATCCGGGCAAGGCAAACGTGGTAGGAGATGCTTTGATCAGGAAGGCGGGGAGCATGGGTAGCTTGTCTTACATTGTAGAAGAGGAGAGACCTCTAGCCTTCGACATTCAGTCCTTAACTAATCAGCTGGTGAGATTACACCTTTCAGAGCCTCGTCGAGTTTTAGCACATGTGGTTGCTCAGTCTACGTTATTGGGAGAGATTAACGCTCGGCAGTTTGATGATCCGTACTTGGAAGAGCTACGGGAGACAGTGGTTCAGGGTGGTTCCAAGGAGGTTACTATTGGCGAGGATGGTGTTCTTAGACTTTATAGTCGTTTATGTGTTCCTAATGTCGATGGCCTTAGAGGGAGGATTCTAGAGGAGGCACACAGTTCTCGGTATTCGGTTCATCCTGGTGCTACGAAGATGTATCGTGATTTGAAGCAGCATTATTGGTGGAGCCGAATGAAGAGGGACATTGTGCAGTATGTGGCTAGGTGTCTTATTTTCCAGTAGGTTAAGTATGAGCACCAGAGGCCAGGAGGCCTACTTCAGCAGATGCCCATTCCTGAGTGGAAGTGGGAACGCATCACTCTGGACTTCGTGGTTGGGTTGCCTCGGACTTTGCGGAAGGTTGACGCGGTTTGGGTCATTGTGGATAGGTTGACAAAATCGGCGCATTTAATTCCAGTAGCTACTACATATACTTCTGAGAGGTTGGCCCAGATCTACATTCGGGAGATAGTCCGGTTGCACGGTGTGCCTGTGTCCATTATATAAAATCGAGGTCCTCAGTTTACCTCAAACTTCTGGAGAGCAGTGCATAGTGAGATGGTTACCCAGATAGATCTCAGCACAACATTTCACCCGCAGACTGATGGTGAATCAGAGCGTACAAATCAGATATTGGAGGACATGCTTAGGGCATGTGTGATTGACTTTGGAGGTCAGTGGGACCAGTTCTTGCCTTTGGCCGAGTTTGCTTACAATAATAGTTATCAGTCCAGCATCGATATGGCTCCATTTAAGGCTTTGTATGATCGGCAATGTCGTTCTCCTATTAGGTGGTTTGATCCTAGCGAGGCTAAGTTATATGGAACCGACCTAGTGAGGATGCTCTGGAGAAAGTAAAGTTAATTTAGGAGAGGCTCCGCGCAGCACAGTCCAGACAGAAGAGTTACGCGAGTCAGAAGGCGCGTGATGTATCCTATATTGAGGGAGATAAGGTTCTGTTGAATGTTTCGCCGATGAAGGGTATTATGAGGTTCGGGAAGAAGGGCAAGCTGAGCCCGAGGTTTATAGGTCCCTTCGAGGTGTTGGTGCGAGTTGGGGAGGTTGCTTATGAGTTAGCTTTACCTCCCAGTTTATCAAGAGTTCATCCAGTCTTTCATGTATCCATACTCTGGAGGTACCACGCCGACTTCTCTCACGTGGTTGATTTTAACACTATTCAGTTGGATGAGAGGTTGGGCTACGAGGAGGAGCCAGTTTCTATTATTGATAGACATGATCTCTAGTTGAGATCCAAAAGAGTTTCTGCCATAAAGGTTCAGTGGAGGGGCCAACCAGTCGAGGAGGAGACCTGGGAGTCCGAGGAGGACATGCGGAGCAGATATCCGCACTTATTCAGCACTTAAGGTATGATTCTAGACCCGTTCGAGGACGAACATTTGCTTAAGAGGTGGAGAATGTAAGGACATGACCGGTCGTTTTGCGTTATCTGACCCCGTTCCCCTAAATAAAACTTCCCATAGTGGCTTATTGTGATTTATGACTTGCGGGGACGAGTAGTTCAGGATTCGTAAGTGTTTAGAGGGGTATAGGAACACTTAGATCCTTAAGGTTGGTCTTTTTGGCCAAGTTTGACTTCGGTCGACATTTTGAGTAAACGACCTCAGAATCGAGTTTCTACGGTTCCAGTAGCTTTGTATGATGATTTCGGACTTGGGCGTATGTTCGGAATAGGTTTTGGATGATCCGGAAGCGTTTCGGCGCCCAATAGTGAAATAAGAATTTCATTAAGTTCATATTGTGGTTTGGGATGTGTTTTTCTGTTATCGAGGTCTGAACAGAATTCCGAGATGGAGAATAGTTCTGTTATGTCATTTATGACTTTCTTGCAAAATTTGGTGTCATTCCGAGTAGTATAGGTCAGTTCGGCGCATTGAAAGCGAATTCTCGAACTTTATGTTCAAAGTTAGATTCAATTTGGTTTTGGGGTCGAATTCTTAGTTTCGTTGTTGTTTTTCACGTTCCAAAAATTCGAGCGAGTCCGTATCATGAATACAAACTTGCCACTGCCTTTGTACGGGGTCCAGAGGGGCTCGTGTGAGTTTCGGACCCCTCGGAGTTAAATTCAAAACACCAGACTTTCACTGACTACTTTCCTTCAGTGTGATCACGGGTGCATTAATGCGATAGCATAGAAGGAGTTGGCAGGTTGTGGGGAAATGCCATGTGCGACCGCATGGGCCTGTCTGCGTTTGCACAGGGGTGATCTGTAGCCTGGCCCAGTTTTGTTCTCCGCGTTCGCACCCCCTCCCCCGCAATCGCACAGGCCTTGCCCAGTTTTCTCTCCGCGATCGCACGTACCCCTATGCGGTCGCACAGTAGGCCTTCAGGGACCTTGACCAATTGAATTCTGCGATTGCACTGCCCTAGTTGCGATCGCACACAAGGGGCAACTGGACAATGTTAGTTTTAAACGGGACATAGTCTCATTTTAGCCATTTTTCTTCACTCTAGGCGATTTTGGGAGCTTTCAAAGAGGGAGTTTCACCTAGCAACTGAAAGGTAAGTGATTTCTACTATAATTTAAGTTGAATACTCGAACGTTTAGGTGGATTAACACACCAATTAGAAGAAATGCATGGATTTGATTAAAAACCTAGAATTTATGAAAATTTGGAGAATTACCAATGAATTTGCCATGGAATCACACAAAAAAAAACTATTTATTAATGATCCTTAGGTTATGGGTAATTGATTCCTTCGAAAATTTCCGGAATCCGAGCATGTGAGCCCGGGGATTTATTTTAGAATTTTTCAAAGTGAGGTGAAATAACTAAGTAAATAGAAGAATTCCATACTTTTTAGTGTAAATTGAAATATTTATGTAACATTTGGTTAGTTCCCTGTCCTTGGGTGACGAGTTTGGAGTTTCAGGCGTTTTCTTGACCCGGGGAGTAGGTTCGACACGAGGTGAGTCTCCTTTCTAACCTTGTAAGAGGGAAATGTCCCCATAGGTGATCTAAGTGCTATGTGTTAATGTTTGTGGGGGTTATGTACATACCAAGTGACGAGAGTCCATACGTAATGGCTATTATTGTTATGTCCGGGTAGTTAGGCCCACATCATGCCTTGTGTTTTCCTTGAAATGAACTATATGCTTTGTGAATTTATGTTATATGCAGCTTTGTTTCCTTGAGATCCTGGAATTTGAGAATTTTAAAAGGAATTGTTCACTGGAAAGTAATTTATGAGAATATTGTGTGTGCATGTGACCGCATCGCAATTTACATTCCGCGAGCAGAGTGTTATTTCCCCCATTTTCATGGGAGCGAGTCGTACGCCGCGGCGAGATTAAAAGATGAAATTTGGTTCGGGCCGTTCGACCCTCGGCAATGCAAAGATATGATTATTATGATGGCTCAGGCCGGTTGTCCTTATCCCGTATGCGCATGTTAAATTGTTAAAGATTTCATGATATTGAAGTAACAAGATATTTGGGGGAAAATGATGTAGTAATTGTGTATTTACTTCCAATATTTATTTGAATTACAGTTATATTTCATGTTTACTGTTTTTATATTCCTCGTATGCCTACTGTTGATATCATATATTGTTAAATTATTTTGTTGGACCTTAGTTAGTGTCAAGTCAACCTCTCGTCACTACTTCTTCGGGTTTAGACGGGATACTCACTGGGTACATATTTATTTATGTACTCATGCTACCCTTGTGTACTTAATTGTACAGATTCTGATACTGGTGCATCTGGTTATCACACCGGAGTTCGATTCTGAGTATAGACCGGAACTGACTTCGCGGTGAGCTGCTTCTCCTGACGATCCCCGGCAGCACCATGGAGTTCCTTTTGTTTATTTCCCGTCTATTTCTTTTAGACAGTGGGACTCTATATTATATCTTTTGTATATTCAGTTAGTATGCCCGTAGGACTTGTGACACTAGTTCCTGGCTCACACGTGGTAGATATTATGGTTTACGGGTATGTATATATATTGGCTCACGCCTCTTTATGACTGCGTTTTGTTAAAACTGGTTAATTATCCTTTTAAATTAATGTTCTGAACATTAAACTTGGCACGTGTTGGAATGTTTAATTAAATATGTGATAATTCTTAGATATGTAAGGGTTGGCTTGCCTGACCTCTGTGTTGGGCGCCATCACGATCTGAGTTAGGATTTTTGGTCTTGACATCAATGATTAGCGTACTGGCACTTTATTTATCCAAAATTAATTCAAACAATCATGGTTGCACCCGTTGGGATTACGAAAACCCCGTTGGACTTTTGGACAAGGTTTGTCTTAAAGGGTTATTGTATGGATAACATATTAACCCAGCTAGGTTTTACCATGATGCATGTACAATTAATCATAGTAAAGTTGCTATAGGGTGTCTACACTGGTACCCTCAAGCGGACAACTTGAGGGGGAAAGGTACGGAACCATCGACTGCACCGCTGATCGACTAGTTTTACCGCAACTAAGCCTTTCCGTATTTAAATGGTGATATATATGAAGGGCGCAAACACTCATCAAGAATTTCTATAGAATTGATTGCGCACGAGTGGAGTATGATTTTGAGCATGATTTATGCAACAGTAAATGGGAAAGGGAAACAAGTCATTTTTTGTAGTGAAAGGAAATCATAAATGCTTGAAAATAGGCAATTAAATTCACATAAATAGGAAAGGGAAAGGGTGCGCAAGTATTAATGAGGCATGTTTAAGACTAATTTCACAAAGCATGTTTTTCATGGTAAGAGCCTAATTATCCCCAACAGAGTCCGGGTTTTGACATTTTGGGACAACTCCCTTCCTTTTGAGACGGGGTATGGAATTTGAAGAGTCGCCACCTAATGGATTAAGGTGCGTTAGGGCACCTAAAGAAAATAACTCATAAACCGGTTTACATCACCGGAGATTGGGTAAGGTCTCGAAATTACCTTGAGGGGAAGGTATTAGGCACCTCTCGAGGTCTACAACTGTGGGTCCTGGCAAAATTCAATTTAAGCTAATTAGTCTTTAAAGGAAATAAAGCAGTTTAAACAGATAGAGACTACTTTAAAATGGGAATTAAAGGGGTCCTATGTTTATTAGCCTATAGGATCACTTTTATGCAATACTCGGTAACCTTCTCCAAATTGAGGTGTTACGCATAGCATTAGCGCACAGGCCATCATATCCTTTACTACCCAATTACCCTCCCCTTTGGATTATTACCTAAGCGTTCTAATAGCATCCGATACGTACCTTATGCGTGCACTACCCGCCCCTTATCTATGGACCTGGAGGTTTTTAGATCGACTCTGAGTTGAACATCTTTGATATTCTTTCAAACCACAGAGAAATCGAACAACCAGTGAAGATAGGAGGCAGTTGGGGCCTAAAATCAAAGGGAAACCCCATAGATTGAAGGGTTTCTAGTGGTGGCGGCTAGGGTTAGGGATAGTTTCAGAGAGAATGGAGACGAAGAGGGAAATATAGGCAGCAAGGTTGGAAAAATGAATAGGGTTAGGGGTTATTTGGTGTAATTAAAAATGGCAAATGATCTTGGACCGTTAATCTTCTAAGATCAACGATCAGGATTTGATCAGGGGTTGGGCGGGTTTTAGGAAATGGGTTATGGGTTATGGGTTGTAATTTCATTGGGCTGGGTAATATTTGGGCCAGGTTCGAAAATGAAATTAAATTAAAAGAGGCCATTTGTTTAATATCCAAATTAATTTAATTAATAAATCGTAAAAATAGCTAATAAATGATAGAAATTGATATTTATGCATAACAATGATTTAAAATAATCATTTAATAGTATAAAAAGAAAAAATGTCATTTTCTTGTGAAATAAGGTAATTATGCACTTGTGGGCTGTTTTTTCAAAATTATTACAATTACAACCTTTAAATATAAATACGTCTATTCATGAAATAATTAAATCTGAGTATAAATATAAATGATAAATTTAAGCAATAAAAATTATCATAAAACCATTTGTAATGCAATGAGTAAGTATTTTTATATAATAAAAATACTAGGATAAATTGATTAAAAATCCTTTAAAAATGTAGAAATTATGGAAAAATATTGATTGATGCTCATGCATTTTATTGAAGATATATATGCATTTTTGAAAATAACATAAGGAAAATTTGGGTATCAACAGTTGGTGATTTGGAATAGCGTTGGAATATCAGAATAAGGTTTGAACTGCTTCTTAAAGGTTATCCCATTAGCCCTGATCTGGAGTTAATCTTTTAGTTACCTGAAAATGTCAAATCCAACAATAATATATTTTCCTGGTACATCAGACCCTATCCACTTGGTTTCGTACTTTAATCCTAGAAAGAACTCAATTGTGACCGGATGCTTTGTGATGATGGTGGTAGTCAAGATTCCACTGGACGTAATGTTAAAATCCTTAATGTGCGGCACCTATTGGTCTTCACGGAGAATAACGAGATTCATGAGTGAACAAACAACTCTAGTGTCGATGAAAGCAATGAATCGAGTTGGTTTATCCCATTTGGATAAATAACGCTTGAGTTCTACTTGAGGAACGACTACGAGAGCGTTGATCTCTTCTCGGGCTTCGGCCACCGGTTTTGAAATTTGGTAGTGGTCATCGCCTTGATCTTCGTATATATCAAGAGAGAATAAAGTTTCTTCAGTGGGTTCATTATCCATAGAGAATATGGATTCAAGGTCCTCCTATTTTCCTAGATGTTTGCCAGTGTGATATACAATCTCTTCTGTCACGACCCAAAATCCTAACTCAGGTTGTGATGACGCCCAACAGCGGGGTCAAGCAAGCCAACATTTACACTACTCGGTTCCTTCTCCTTTGCCTTAAACTTATCAATATACATACTAAGTCAAAAAGATTATATTATTAACCGATTAGGGGTAATCAACCAGTTTTAAACAAAAGCAGTCATAATGAGGTGTGAGTCCAAAATATGCATATATGTACGGACATAATCTACACAAATACTACGTGTGTGCCAGGAACTAGTGTCACGAGTATCACGGGCATACTTACTGGATATACAAAAGATAGAATATACAATCCCACTATCTGAAATAAATAGAAGGGAACATAAGAAAAAGAAACTTCATGGTGCTGCCTGAGGATCGTCAGGAGAAACAGCTCACCGTGAAATCAGGTCCGCTATAGTCAATATCTAGCTCTGGTCTGATAACCAGATGCACCATCCTCTGAACCTGTACAGTTAAGTACAGAAGTGCAACATGAGTACATAAATAAATATGTACCCAGTGAGTATCCCGTCTAATCTCGAAGAAGTAGTGATGAGAGGTCGACTTGACACTCACTAAGGTCCAACAGTATAATATATAATAGGATATAACGAAATACAGTAGGCATGTAAGACAGTGAGCAGCAAATGCGTATCAAGCACAGAAATCCAAGTAACTACTGAAAATAAATAACAATGTCCACTTTCTTTTCCCTCAAATATCTGTCGAGCCAATATCCATGAAACAATACCAAATAGTCATGCGCACACATGAATAAGACAACTCGTCAGAGTCGTAAGGGAGACATCTGAGTACTGTTTGGTCGTAAAGCTTCCCCCGCTCGCGAATCATACCTGTGACTCGGGTGCTAGTATATTTATACAGAATTATAATAAAGCTTCCCCCGCTCGCGAATCATATCTACGACTTGGGTGCTGAAACATTATACCGAATTATCATAAAGCTTCCCCCGCTCGCGAATAATACTTGCGACTCAGGTGCTGACACATTATATATATATCGAATTTATCGATAAGCTCAGTAGAGACTACACTTGTGATAGAGATTAACTAACTGGGAATTGGGATGCAACCTTCCACCATTTTCATGCTAGTTCAAGAGTAATAAGCAACTCAAAGTACGCCTAAAGAACATATAAGGCACATAAAAGCATGCTTGTGAGCCCTAAAGCTACCCGACATGACATAATAGTCGGTATGTGTGGACTCTTATCACTTTGTACGCATGTAGCCCCCATTCAATTAAACACAGCATATAGAACACCTATGGGGACAATTCTCTCTTATGAGGTTAGAAAGGAGACTCACCTCGTGTCGAATCTACCTCTTAGACCAAGGATGCGCCCGAAACTCCAAACTCTACACCCGAGGACTCACAACTAGCCAAATATTGTACAAGTATATCAATCCATGTTCAAAGTAGGGAAATTATCCTATTTATTCAATAATTTCAATATTCTTGAAGAATTCCCAAAATTCAACCCCTGGCCTGCACCCTCGGATTCCGAAAATTTTCAAAGAAATCGATTACCCATAACCTAAGGATCATTAATATATAGTTTTTGTGTGAATTCATGGCGAATTTCTTGGTAATTCTCCCAAATTTTCAAAAAAACTAGGTTTTTAATCCAACCCATGATTTTCCTCTAATTAGCGTGTTACTCCACCTAAAAGTTCAAGTATTCAACTTAAATTATAGTAGAAACCACTTACCTCTCAGTTGCTAGGTGAAATCCCCTATTTGAAAGCTTCAAAAATCGCCCCAAGTGAAGAAAAATGGCTAAAATGGGACTAAGTCCCGTTTAAAACTAACAGTGCCCAACTGCCCCTTCAGAGCGATCATAGCTAGGGTAGTGCAATCGCGGAAGTCAACTGGCTAAGGTTCCTGAGAGGGGTACTGTGCGATCTCATAGGGGTACGTGCGATCGTTGAGAGAAAGTTAGGACAGGCCTGTGCGATCGCGGAGAACAAAAATTGGGACAGGCCATAAATCACCCATGTGCGATCGCACACAGGCCCATGCGATCGCACATGGCATTTTCCATACCCCTTCTAACTCTCCTGTGCGACAGCACTAATGCACCCGCGATCGCACTAAAGGAAACCAGTCTGTGAAAAATCTAGTGTTTTGAATTTAACTCCGAGGGGTCCGAAACTCACCCAAGCCCCTCGGGACCCTGTCCAAAGGGACTGGCAAGTCTGTATTCATGATACGAACTCACTCAAAATTTTGGCACGTGAAAAACAACAACGAAACTAAGACTTCGACCCCAAAACCAAATCAAATCAAACTTTGAACTTAAAGTTCTAGAATTCTCTTTCAATGCGTCGAACCAACCTATACTACTCAGAATGACACCAAATTTTGCAAGCAAGTCATAAATGACATAACGAAACTATTCCCGATCTCAGAATTCCGTTCGGACCTCGATAATAGAAAATCACGTTCCAAACCAAATTTCAAACTTAAGGAAATTCTTATTTTTATATTGGGCGCTGAAATGCTCTCGGGTCATCGAAAACCCGTCCCGAATATACGCCCAAGCCCGAAATCCCCATACGAAACTACTGGAACTGTCGGAACTCGATTCCGAGGTTGTTTGCTAAAAATGTTGACCGAAGTCAAACTTGGCCAAAAAGGCCAATCTTAAGGAACCAAGTGTTCCTATAGCACTATAAACACTTCCAAATCCCGAACCACCCATCCCCGCAGGTCACAAATCATCATAAGCCGCTATGGGAAGTCTTATTTAGAGGAACGGGGTTCTAATACGCAAAACAACAGGTCAGATCGTTACATTATCCCCCTCTTAAAAACACATTTGTCCTCGAACGGGTCAAGAATCGTACCTGAAGTGCTGAATAGGTGAGGATATCTGCTCCGCATGTCCTCCTCGGACTCCCAAGTCTCCCCCTCAACTGGTTGGCCCCTTCACTGGACCTTCACGGCAGAAACTCTCTTGGATCTCAACTGGCGGTCATTTCTATCAATAATAGCAACTGGCTCCTCCTCGTAGCCAACCTTATCATCCAACTGAATATGGCTGAAATCAACCACGTGAGAAAAGTCGGCGTGATATCTCCGGAGCATGGATACATGGAAGACCAGATGAACTTCTGATAATTTGGGAGGTAAAGCAAACTCATAAGCAACCTCTCCAACTCGCCTCAATAACTCAAAAAGACCTATAAACCTCGGGCTCAGCTTGCCCTTCTTCCCGAATTTCATCACGCCCTTCATCGGCGAAACCTTCAGCCAAACCTTATCTCCCTCCATAAATGCTACATCACGCACCCTTTGATCCGCGTAACTCTTCTGTCTGGACTGAGCTGTGCGGAGCCTCTCTTGAATTAACTTCACCCTCTCCAAGGCATCTCTCACCAGATCCGTGCCATATAACTTAGCCTCGCTAGGCTCAAACCACCCGATAGGTGAACGACACTGCCGACGATACAAAGCCTCAAATGGATCCATATCGATGCTGGACTGATAACTATTATTGTACGCAAACTCAACCAAAGGCAAAAACTGGTCCCACTGACCTCTGAAGTCAATCACACAAGCCCTGAGCAGATATTCCAATATCTAAACTGTACGCTCCGACTGGCCATCAGTCTGAGGGTGAAATGCTGAGCTGAGATCTATCTGAGTGCCCATCTAACTGTGCAATACTCTCCAAAAGTGCGAGGCGAACTGAGGACCTCGATCTGATATAATGTACACCGGCACACCGTGCAACCTGACTATCTCCCGAATGTAGACTTGGGCTAGCCTCTTAGAAGTGTAAGTAGTAGCCACAGGAATGAAATGCGCCGATTTGGTCAATCTGTCCACAGTGACCCAAACCGCGTCAACCTTTCGCAAAGTCCGAGGCAACCCAACCACGAAGTCCGTAGTGATTCGCTCCCACTTCACTCAGGAATGGGCATCTACTGAAGTAAGCCTCCTGGCCTCTGGTGCTCATACTTCACCTGATGGCAATTAATACACCTGGCCACGTACTTCACTATGTCTTTCTTCATTCGCCTCCACCAGAAATGCTTCTTCAAATCACGATACATCTTCGTAGCCCCGGGATGAACAGAATACCGAGAAATGTGTGCCTCCTCTAAAATCCTCTCCCTCAGGCCATCAACATTAGGAACACATAAGCGGCCCTAAAGTCTCAGAACGCCATCCTCGCCAATGGTAAACGCCTTGTCACTGCCCTAAATCACTGACTCCTGAAGCTCTGCTAAGCACAGATCATCGAATTGCGGAGCCTTATTCTCTCCCAGTAGCGAAAACTGAGCAACTACATGTGCAAGAACTCGACGAGGCTCCGAAAGGTCTAATCTCACCAGGAGATTAGCCAATGACTGAATGTCCAAGGATAGAGGTCTCTCGTCAGCTGCAATGTAGGCCAAGCTACCCATACTCTCTGCCCTCCTGCTCAAGGCACCCGCTACCACATTTTCCTTGCCCGTATGCTAAATAATGGTGATATCATAGTCCTTCAACAACTCAAGCCACATGCACTGCCTCAAATTAAAATCCCTCTACTTGAACAAGTGCTGCAAACATCGGTGGTCTGTATAAACCTCACAAGACACTCCATACAAGTAGTGCCACCAAATCTTAAAAGCATGAACAATCGCCGCAAACTCCAAGTCGTGCACAGGGTAATTCTTCTCATGAACCTTCAGCTGGCGCGAAGCATAAGCAATAACTCTGAAGTCCTGCATCAACACACATCCCAACCCAATGCGTGAAGCGCCGCAATACACAGTATACATCCAAGAACCGGAAGGCAATGTCAAAATTGGTGTTGAGGTCAATGCTGACTTGAGTTTCTGCAAGCTCGCCTCACACTCGTCGGACCACTGAAATGAGGCATTCTTCTGAGTCAATCTGGTCAATAGAGCTTCAATAGAAGAGAAACCCTCCACGAATAAGCGGTAATAGCCTGCTAGGCCCAAAAGCTCCTGATCTCTGTAGCTGAAGTAGGACACGACCAACTCTGAACTGCCTCAATCTTCTGAGGAGCAACCTTGATACCCTCTCCGAATACCACATGCCCCAAGAATGCCACGGAATCTAACCAGAACTCACACTTGGAGAACTTAGCATATAGCTTCTGTTCCCACAAGGTCTGGAGCACAACTCTCAAATGCTGCTCATGCTCACCCAGGCTCCGCGAATAGATCAAGATGTCATCAATATACAGCCTGAACACCCTCTTCATCAAGTCAATGAATGCTGCCAGAGCATTAGTCAAGCCAAAAGACATCACCAAGAACTCATAATGACCATATCTGGTACGAAATACAGTCTTCGGAACATGTGAGTCCCGAATCTTCAACTGTTGATAACCCGATCTCAAATCAATCTTAGAAAACACGCGAGCACCCTGCAACTGATCAAACAAATCATCGATGCATGACAGAGGATACTTGTTCTTAATGGTCATCTTATTCAACTGGCAGTAATCAATACACATCCGCATAGACCTATCCATTTTCTTCATGAATAGAACTGGAGAAGCCCATGGTGATACACTCGGCCTGACGAACCCCTTAGCCAACAACTCCTCAAGCTGCTCCTTCAACCCCTTCAACTCCTTGGGAGCCATACGGTACGGGGGAATGGAAATAGGTTTTTTATCTGGAGCTAAATCAATGCAGAAATCAATGTCTCGATCTGGAGGCATGCCTAGAAGGACTGAAGGAAATACATCGGCAAACTCTTGAACAACTGACATTGAACCAATAGTCAGGGACTCGACGATGGTGTCCCGCACATAAGTAAGGTAAGCCAAACGACCCTTCTCGACCATACGCCGAGCCTTCAATAAGGAAATGACGCGACTGGATGCACTAACTGAGGAACCCCTTCACTCCAGCCTAGGCGACTCAGGCATGGCTAAAGTAATTGTCTTGGCATGGCAATCTAGTATGGCATGATAAGGAGATAGCCAATCCATGCCTGCCTAGAATAACCTCGAAATCAACCATGTCGAGCAATAAAAGTCCCGCTCTGGTCTCAAACCCACATAAGGTAATCATACAAGACCGATGGACTCGGTCTACGACCACAGAATCGCCCATAAGGGTGGACACATATATAGGAGACCTCAAAATCACACGAGGAACATGCAAGAAACAAGCAAATAAGGCTGACACGTATGAATAAGTGGATCCTGGATCAAATAGCACCAAAGATTCCCTACCACATACTGAAATAGTACATGTGATCACGGCGTCTAAGGCCACTACATTTGCTCGGGCCAGAATATCATAAAATCTAGCTGGAGCACTTGAAGATTGAGCTCCCCCAAAGTGAACAGGAGCTAACTGACCCCCTTCTGACTGGCCTCCCCCTCTAGGACGACCCCTGCCGACCTGTCCTCCACCTCTAGGTGGCCGGACTGCTGGTGCTGAACTCATAGGCTAATAACCGTGTTGCACTGTCTTGCCCCGAAACCTGGGACAAGCCCTCCTCACATGGACTAAATCCCTGCACTCGTAGCATCTCACAGGTGGCATATCCTGCTGTCCTGAAGAAGAAGAATCCTGAATGGTCGGAGAGCGATGTTACCCTCTGGAATAGCACTGAAATAAGAACTAGAGGATCTCTGGCGATTGGAGTAACCACTGGGTGAACTCTGAATAGCTGGGGGATGGTAGGAGCGCTCTAGCATGGCGCTGAACTGAGGCCTCACTGCAACACCTCGAGGAGGTAGTGGAGGTGCTGAATATGAAGGCCTGTTGGGCTGACCACCCCCAAATTGAACTCTTCTCCTACCTGAGGCATCCCTGAAATCTCCGGAGAACCTAGCCCTCTTGTCTTGCTGACCCTGCTCCTTGCTCCTCGACCGATAACCCTCGATCCTGTGAGCAATCTCTACCACGAGTTGATAAGGAGTACCCATCTCCAGCTCTCAGGCCATGGTGGCTCTAATACCTGGATGCAACCCAGCCACGAATCTCCACACTCTGTCAGCATCTGTAGGTAGTATCATAAGTGCATGGCGTGACAACACTGAAAATCTGGCCTCATATTCTGTCTCTGACATCTTCCCCTGCTCTAGCTGCTCAAACAGACCCCGCAGCTCTTCCCTCTCAGAGGGTGGAATATATATGTCCAAGAACATATGCGTGAACTGCTCCAAGTGACAGGAGGAGAATCTGATGTCCTGCTCAACATATATGACTTCCACCACCTGCGAGCTCTGCCCTTTAACTGAAATATGGTGAAATCCACTCCATGGGACGCTAGGATCCTCATGTTGTGCAGTTCTTCCCTACACATATCAATGAAGTTCTGGGCATGCTTGCCCCGCTAACCCTCGAAGACTGGAGGGCGCAATCGGGTCCATCTGTCCAACATCTTCTGCTGATCGCCATCCGCAACTAGCTTAGGCTTAGGTGTTGCTGCTACAGGCTGGACACTACCCACAAGCAGTGTACCTAGGGTATGATGTATTGCTGATGTCTGACCAGCAGCCTGGGAGGTAAGGGTCTGGACTCCCCCTCCCGCCTGAGAAGTGGCAGGTTCTGTGTGACATAAACCAGCATGGGACATGGTGTCCATGAATCTCATCATACGGCCCATGACCTCCTAGAAGCCTGGCGCCCTCATGAAGTCTAATGGAGCAGGAGCTACTGGAGGCACCTCGTCCTACTCCTCTATGATAGGGTCCTCTGGTGGTGGTGCAAGTGGAATAGCCCTGGGATGCCCTCCTCCCCTACCTCAGTTCGGTGCCCTCCCCCGGCCTCTACCACGTCCTCGAACAATGGGGGTAGCGGCCCCTCCCAGGTCTGGAACATCGGATGCACGTGTCCTCACCATCTGTGAGAGAATAGAAGAATGAGATTTAGTTAACCATCGACTGCACGATAGAATAAGAATAAGGGGAGGTTTCCTAACACCCTATAGCCTCCCGAAGATAAGTACATATATCTCTGTACCGATCTGCAAGGCTCTACCAGGTTTCCCGTGACTTGTGAGACCTATGTGAACCTAGGGCTCTGATACCACGTTGTCACGACCCAAAATCCTAACTAGGGTCGTGATGGCGCCGAACAGCGGGGTCAGGCAAGCCAACATTTACACTACTACGGATCCTTCTCATTTGCCTTAAACTTATCAATATACATACTAAGTTACAAAGCTTAGATTAAAACCGATTAGGGGTAATCAACAAGTTTTAAACAAAAGCAGTCATAATGAGGTGTGAGTCCAAAATATGCATATATGTACGGACATAATCTACACAAATACTACATGTGTGTCAGGAACTAGTGTCACGAGTATCACGGTCATACTAACTGGATATACAAAAGATAGAATATACAATCCCACTGTCTAAAATTAATAGACGGGAAGATAAGCAAAAGAAACTTCATGGTGCTGCCTGAGGATCGCTAGGAGAAACAGCTCACCGTGAAGTCAGGTCCTCTACAGTCAATATCTAGCTCCGGTCTGATAACCAGATGCACCAGCCTCAGAACCTGTACAGTTAAGTACAGAAGTGCGGCATGAGTACATAAATAAATATGTACCCAGTGAGTATCCTATCTAATGTCGAAGAAGTAGTGACGAGAGGTCGACTTGACACTCACTAAGATTCAACAGTATAATATATAGAAGGATATAATAAAATAAAGTAGGCATGTAAGACAGTGAGCAGCAAATGCGTATCAAGCACAAAAGTCCAGGTAACTACTAAAAATAAATAACAATGTCCACTTTCCTTTCCCTCAAATATCTGTTGAGCCAATATCCATGAAACAGTACCAAATAGTCATAGGCACACATGAATAAGATAACCAGCCGGAGTAGTAAGGGGGACATCTGAGTACTGTTTGGGAACTCGCTCAAATTTTCAGAATGTGAAAAACAACAACGAAACTATGAATTCGACCGAAAAACCAAATCAAATCAAACTTTGAACATAAAATTCTAGAATTCGCTTTCAATGCACCGAAGTGACCTATACTACTCGGAATGACACCAAATTTAGCAAGCAAGTCATAAATGACATAACGGAACTATTCCTAGTGTCGTAATTCTATTCGGACCTCAATAACATAAAATCACGTTCCAAACCAAATTTCAAACTTTAGGAAATTCTTATTTCTATTTTGGGCGCCAAAATGCTCCTAGGTCATCAAAAACCCGTCCCGAATATATGCCCAAGCCCGAAATCACCATACGAAGCTTCTGGAACTGTCGGAACTCGATTCCGAGGTCATTTGCTAAAAATGTTGACCGAAGTCAAACTTGGCCAAGAAGGCCAATCTTAAGAAACCAAGTGTTCCTATAGCACTCTAAACACTTCCAAATCCCGAACCACCCGTCCCCGCAGGTCAAAAATCATCACAAGTAGCTATGGGAAGTCTTATTTAGGGGAACGGGGTCCTAATATGTAAAACAACTTGTCGGTTCGTTACATCTTCAAGGAGTTTGGCAGATCTTCTCTATTGGGGACAATATCTCGCGAAATGTCCAATTTTGTGGCAAATAAAGCATATGTTTTTCTTGTGAAAATTTCCTGGTCTTCTTCATTTGAAATATTTTGTGCGCCTCTTGGACCTTGATTTTCAATCTGGAATCCGTGGCCATCTGAACCTCCTGAATCCTTTCCGTCGCCTAGATGTGTGGCAGGAACATCCCGATCCAGTGATAAGATCGGATATGCGGCATGATTTGTCAAGCAATGGAATGTGTTGGATAACTTGTTTTTGGTCTTAGTGCTTGGTACAAATTTCCTCCACTGTGAGAAAAAATAGCTTGCCTGATGTAGCCGACTAGTGGAATTGTTATCGATTGAAACGTTTCGTCAATGTTGGTCATGGTTCGACTTGCCAACAACTTTAGAAGGGAAAAGACAAAGGCTATCTTCAAGTTGATGTCTCCGCCCATTTCAAAGTATATCTTTTCCATTTTTTAAAAATGTTTGTCAATGTCATTTATGTCGAAAGACACACACTTCATCTCGAAGAGTTTTCTTCGTATTTTCTCTTCTCGTTGGGCAATATCTCCATAGAAAACTTTATGTAGGATTCTGATGTTGAAGGGAAAATCCTGGGAAGTAAGAAAAGTATTTTTGTCTTGAATCCCAAGTGAGTTCCACCAATCTCTGAGGATTCTGAGAATCGTGAAGTTAGTTCTGACAGGATGATATACTTCTCTCGTTCCACCAAAATTTTTTCACCGTCCAGGTATAGAAGTCTTGGATCCTATGAGGCCATTTGGAAACCTTGACGTCATCTAAGAGGAATGTGTGGAATCCAGTTCCAACTGGTATTGATGCCATGGGTTCATGTCTTCCTTCTGGGATTGGTTCATCCATCATGCTTTCTTGATCCTCATCTACTTCATATATTTCAAGGTCTCTTGGATGGATCACAAATATTGGTGGATCGTCTTCTTTGGAAGAGTTTGTTGTGGATTCATTGCCTGATTGAGAGTTATCTTCCATTATATCATCGCTTGATGAATTTAGAGATTCTGACCATGTGTTATTTCCGTATGACATGTTTCTTGGCTGGGATACATAGAGGTCCGGAGTCTTCTGATATGAAATCATTAGATTTTCGGGGTTGGACCCTTATGAACTTTCTCCTTGATCAATTCGTTCCTTGGTTTGTTTCTGGGCTGCAAGAGCATATTTTATTTCCCAAACCATTTTTGGTAGGGAATATGCTTTTGTGGACATGGGGTAGAAAGTAGATTTTGAAGGGGAAAGTTGGGTTTTTTATGAATCAAAGAGGTCATTTCTCAAAGGTTTAATTGGTTCCTTGATTGAAATCGTCTCCTTTTGCTGTTGTTGGAAGAATGGAAAAGTGAAGTTCCTGGCGGACAAATCTCATATTGTAAATTTTCCAATCTTAGCTCAAAGGTTTTGATTAGTCCTGCATGGTGAGACGACGCCTGCTCCACCTTTTTCTCAGTTGTTTCCACTTTGCTCATCATCTTATTTTTTATGTTGGCCACATTTTTTATGGTGTCGCCAATCTTGTTGAGCACTTCGTTTTGACATTTGGAATTTTTGGATTGCCAGGTCATTGTTTCTTCGATGTCACTTGTTGGGGGTATTTCTCCAGTAGATAATACTATGTTTTTCATGGGGATTTTTGTAGCATGGTTGATACCCTCTTTCTCAAAAGGTTGAAGTGAAGAAAAAGCTTGGGTATGAGTGGAACTTGAATGGCTAAACATGAATATTTTTGGTTGTGTGGATTTTTGGGTCGATGGAAATTTAGGTTGAGGTGGCTTTTTTTATTATGGTATAAATAGCTGATAAAGTTTTGGCTTTCGGTGTGGTTTCACTATATTCCTAGCTTGGAGTGATTTTTTTTGGAAATGTTGGCCATTCATGGGGTTTGTAACTGACAAGAAATTCATATTTACCTGGACGACTTAATGAGTCAATTGAAGGATCTTTATTTTCATATTTGGCTCAAAAGTTTTTTAGTACTTTTCCCCATTTTCTTGGATTTTTTTTGGTCTCGTTAAGGCCAAATCTTTCCCAATGACATAGGTGATGGTCATCATATTCTCCAATTGGATCTTCCAAATAGTCTTTGCAGTCGGAACCAACATACCAAGGGCAGTGTCCCGTAAAGAGGCATTTGAACAACCACATTGTTCTGTATATTCCAGAAGAATTTTCTGTCAGGGTCAGGTATGTATCTGTTGTATCTTTGGGTCGAATCATTTTTCAAGAAAAAATTATTTTATTGGGTTTTTTGAGATGAGAAGGGTCAAAACTTATGTAAAAGGTTTTGTCATTTCTTTTGGTAAACTTTGGCTCCCCGGATTATAGAAGTTCTTCTGGTTACCTTAGCCTTTAATAATTTGTGATCCAGGAATCAGGAAGAATTTTGACGAGCTCATCTCTTGAAATTTGTTTGGGTATTTTGGTTCACATGGTGTTTCCTTTGGTAGCATCAATATTCAAGAGTAAAACATCAAGGAAAGCAGAGATCCATGACATGATTTTTGACTCGCCACGCCATTTGGTGATGAAGAGTGGCTTGGATAGAATCTTTGGCTTGTGGGGCTCCTTGGATTTGGACTTGGATTTTAAGTGCTTCCGTTAAGTATGGGTCGTAAAGGGGCATGTTGAAATTGGGAAAGATAGTTATGAAGACAGTCCCTGCATTTAAGGTAACTTCTACAGTACCCAAGTTTGCATGTTGGTACTCCAAGTATCTTGCATCTAGAAGAGAAAGTCGAGCAACAACAGATTGACCTTTTCTTCCATGGTAAGTCTGAGCAATTCGGATAGCACCAAAATGGATATGGGTATAACCATGATCTCTCCATTGTCTAGGAAAATCATCTGGGATTTGGAGGGTAATGAATTGTTCTTCTCGAGTGGAAATAATAGGATGCTGGTCAAGTTTTGAGGGAGCAACATATTCTTTGACTCCTTTTGGTCTGTGTTGGACTAAGGAACGGATTTGGGTCCATGGTGCAAATAATTTTCTTGCAAAAGCTGAGTAAGGTTTTATGAGGGGTAGTTCAGTGGAAGATACTTTCTGTTCGTCGGGTAGGATATATACTTCATAGAGGTAATCTTTTTTTTTGGACACGGTTTTATATAGAGTAGGAGACATATTCATTTTTGCAAGGGAAGAGGATGATGGAACTGACTCAGACATATTTAGTAAAATTTTCCTCCCTCCGAAAGGAAGGGATGGCTCTGATAGCACAATATAAAAAATAAAGCAAGAGACTACAAGAAAACAAACTAGATCATAAATAGGTTCATAGGTTCTACAAGTCATGAGCAAGCGTCTAGTAGAGTCTTGCGGATCGGTATGATGATGTCCATACCTATCTTTGAGAGGCTACAAGACATTTAGGATATACTTCCCATCTTTCTTTCCTTATCGTGTGGCATTGATTCATCTTGAAGCGTAACTCTTTGAATTCCTTTCACGCATTCGTATGCGCATGTGAGCGCTCGATATCAGTTGAGCGTCAGCGACTTGTGACTCCATGGTTGAGGTGCGAATGTGATTTTTGCATGCTAATGATGGGCTAGTCAGGAGGGCTTGAGGCCGTGTTTTTACGGTAGCTTGAGCGTGGAGATTTTGGTTGTGTGAACACGTGCCTTTGGGACTTATATGTCTGGTGGTCTCCCTGTTAGTGGAATTTTTAAGTGGATGTCTATGTGGTGAGTATGATTTGACTGCAAGATGTGTTTAGATTGTTCGAATGTGACGAGAAGAGTTTACTTGAGATGTATCAAGGACTATTGGGCATTGGATTTCTGTCTTGATTTCGCGTATGGCCTCGAGTTACGGGTGTGTTGAACAACCTCTCAAGATGTTTGGTAGTGGATTGATGTAGATTTTCATGTCGTGTTATGAGTTCAGACTTAGGGAGATTAAGTGATTTCCTAGTAGTTGTGGTTGTGAAAGGGTATAAGGGATATCAGTTTGAGGCTAAGAAGGTGGGTTATAACCTGCGAGGTAATCTACGGATGTGTGATTTTATGATGTTGTGTGGAGGCTTTCTTTTCTACTAATGGGTTATAATTATGCGATTTGAGATATTATATGAATTGGGTTACATGAGCTTATGAAGGATTTAGCTGAATCTCACGGCGGTATTATGGCAGTAATAGGGTACGGGCATTGTGAGTTATTGTGTGTTTTTATCTATGGCTTTGAGCCAAGTGGGGGAGTCTGCTATTGACGAGTTCATTGCATGATTATGCATTGTATTGGTTTCAATTTGAGGTATACTGATGAATCAGTAATGACTGCAGGGGTTGAGATTGAGGATGACTCGAGTAAGGAAATTCTTGCATAGGATTGTATTACACTCGATGGATTTCCATTTCGGGTCGATCTTCACACAACTCCCGCTCCGGCCCAATTTCTAAGGTTAAAGCTCACCTTGAAGGACTATATGTCCAAAAACACTCCAATTTTCATCACTCAACGCTCCGACTCGTTCCATTAACCTAATAAGACATAGGAGGAACAGTTATCAAGGGATCGGGGCGCTAACTCTCCAAAACGACCGGCCAGGTCGTTACAAAAAGATCAAAATTAAAAAATATGATTTTTCTTCTTTAGAAGTCATTATTTCGAAAATTGTTAGGAGCTTTCATTGGTTTAAATTATATAATATCAAGAGTTGGTTTATTTAATTTATTCTTGACCTCCTAAACTACGTTATGATCTGATTCATGTTCAACATAATCCGTAGGCAATCTCCAACGAGTTCAATTAAAATTCTTTTAAAACCAAAAAAATTTATTGAGGAAAAAGATTGAAAAAAAGGAAAGAAACAAATAAGAAAAGAGAGTTTTAAAGTCATCAAAAAATGAATCAATAAGCCGGGGTGAAGCATGGAGCATTCCAAGCTAATTTTACAAATAAAAATGGAATTAGGTGCATGACATACAGTGTGTGATTAATATCTGCAAAATGCCTAACTCTAACACGTTTGTTGTTTGTCATCCTAACGATAAAGTTAGAAAAAAGGTAGTTGGTTTGTGATTTAAATTGGCGACTCAGCCTTACAACACGAGATCAAAAGGAAAAAGTAGAATGATAAACAACAATGAGAAAGTGTCAGATAATGATGATGTCCATGGACAATTGGTCGAACAAAGTTCGAGATTGGTTAAAGAAGTAAGAGTGCCGAAGCAACAACTAGCAGAGATGTACCAAGCATGGGTGAATGGACCGGCACCGCCCCCACTACCCATAGGGCCTTTGAGTAATCTTCATAATGTGGCGGTTGCAACTCAAATGCCTATCTCCATAACAAGTAACCCATTGTATCAACCTGGATTCAGTCCAAACATTAACCTTCCCACTATCCCTAGTACCTCCATTCCACGTCCTCCAACCGCACCCCTTAGAAATGACCCGCCTACTGTACCTATTGTCCACACTTTCATTGTCTCTCAACCTACTCTTTCTATAAAGTCCAACAATGATCCCCAACTCAATGCTCATGATGCTTAACATTTGTCTCCGGAAATGACTTTCAAGGTTCCAGATTCACACAAGCATACTCCTCAGAACGAGTTCCCAATTGAGATTGAAAAGACCAAAAAGATTATGGAACAAGAGGAAATGACCAAAAGAATGAAGAGCTTCGAACAAACTATAAGAAATATACATGTCTTAGGAGGACACAAGAGTGTTTAGTTCAATGATCTATGCATGTTCCCCCAAATTCATTTGCCACCCAGCTTCAGGACCCACAAGTTTGATAAGTATGATGGACATGGTGATCCTGTGGCCTATCTGAAGAGGTATTGTAACCTATTGAGGGGAGTAGGAGGCAAAGAAGAATTTCTCATGGCCTATTTTGGGCAAAGTTTGACAGGAATTGCTACAGAGTGGTTCATAGATCATGACATATCTCACTGACATGTTTGGAATAACATGGCTCAAGATTTTGTCCAACAGTTTTAGTATAATATTGTTATAGTTCCAGACCACTACTCTCTTGTCAATATAAAGAAGAAACCTACATAAAGCTTTAGAGAATATGCAATCAAATGGAGGCAGCGGGCTGCTAGGGTCAAACCGCCAATGAACCAAATAGAGATCCCCAGTACAATCCCGCGCCCAAGAAATCCCCCAGATGAAATCAATTAACCTTATTGGTGAATCGTGTTCAAGTGTGCTCCAAAAACTAACCAGACTAGGTCTGCTGCAACCAGTGGCCTTGAATCGGCAAAACCCTGAGTCCCCTTCGCATCGAGCTGATGCTAGATGTGAATACAATTCTAGAGCAGTGGGACACGATACTGAGGATTGTTAGACTCTTAAAAGAGCAGTGGAGGACCTCATTAATGAGAAGACAATAGTTCCTAGTGGAGAAGAGAGACCGAATGTGATAAATAATCCTTTGCCTACTCACAACAATGAGCCGGTTGTTGGAATGATCTGTGATAATGGGGAGTTTGATCCGGAACTGAAAGCCATTATAGCCATGGCCATTACAGAAGAAAAACCTAAAAGCGGTAGCTAAACTTGCAAAGTTCCCTATTGGACGGGAGTCTCGATAGCCGGTCTTGTTGTCTTTTCTTCTTTTCGGGGGTTTTTAGGGTGTAATCCGAATGTTTTTACTCTATTGTCTTACCTTCTGATGTAAACCCTCTATCATTTAAAAAAAACAAAAAAAAAATTCAAAAAAATGAAATTAATATTTCATCATCCATGGGTGTCTTTTTTCTTACTCTTGTCATGTCACGACCCAAATCCCAATTCAGGTCGCGATTGCGCCCAATAGCGGGGTTAGGCAAGCCGATATAACTTTCACTAAGTGATACCCTTCCCACTCGATCAAACGAGTCCATGGTTACCCATTTATAATAACAAATATGATACTAGACTTGAGTGAAGGTAAATTCGTAGTAGATACAAAGCCGAAATAAAACATACACACAGATATACATCCCAAAACCCAAAAAAATATATGTATCGCGTGTGTGCCAGGAACTAGTGTCACGAGTGTCACGGGCAACTACTGAATATACAATGACTACAACATATACAGGGTCCCAGTCTGAATGAAATAGACCGAGAGCATAACAAAAGAAACTACAGGGTGCTGCTAGGAAGTCGCCAGGAACGCAGCTCACTGTGAAGTATGACCATGCTATCAATATCTGGCACCGACATGAAAATTAGATGGACCAGCCTCTGGACATGTACAGTCAAGTACATAAAAGGAAAGAAGTGGAGCATGAGTACATATATATAAATATGTACCCAGTGAGTATCCCGTCTAATCTCGAACAAGTAGTTATGAGAGGTCGGCTCGATACTCACTAAGGTCCAACAGTCGTAAAGTAAGCAGGATGTAAAGAAAACTGTAGGCAAGTAAAACAAATAATCAAATACATCAATACCCGGCATCAAATAACAATATCAAATCAAACAAGTTTGATATCCGTCGTGGGGTACGGCCCGATCCCACCCTGGTAGTCTCAATCTAGCCGTGGCGTACGACCCGATCCCACTCTGGTAGTCTTAATCTCACTGTGGCGTACGGCCCGATCCCACCCTGGTAGTCTCAATCGCGCTATGGCGTACGGCCCGATCCCACCCTAGTAGTCTCAATATCGCCGTGGCGTACGGCCCGATCCCATAATATAATCAATAATCACCCTATCGTGGCGTACGGCCCGATCCCAAAATATAATCAATCATCACTCTATCGTGGCGTACGACCCGATCCCATAATATAATCAATCATCACTCTGTCGTGGCGTACGGCCCGATCCCATAATATAATCAATCATCACTCTGCCGTGGCTCTCTGATCACTTCTTAAATCAAGCCAAGTACCACACGTTCAAAGACAACAATACCAATCACACAAGTATAAAGAGTAATATCTATGCTATAAGAGAGGAGAACAATGAGTATGTTGTGTCCTAACTACCTGGACGAAGCAGTAATAGCCACTACGTATGGACTCTCGTCACTCGGTGCGTACGTAGCCCCCAAACAAGATCACATAGCAAACAAGGTTACCTAGAGGGACAATTTCCCTTTTACGAGGTTAGAAAGGATACTCACCTCGATAAAAGCACTCCTCGGACCAAGGAATGGATCAAAAAGTGCCCCCAAAACTCCGAAACTACTCTTGACGGTTCACAACTAGCCAAACATAGCATAATTGAATTAAATTTAAGGCTCAAGAAGGAGTATTAGCAAGAGTTCCTAAAATTTAACATTCTTGGCGATTCTTGAAATTTCGACCCTGGGCCCACGCTTTCGGATTTTTAAAATTCTTGAAGGATTAAATTACCCGAAGACTAAGGATCGGAATTACATAATTTATTTAAGAATTTATGGCTAAAAAATGAAGTTTCACCATTTTCCCAAAACCCCACATTTTCTATCAATTCCTATGAATTTTAAGATAATTGGAAGAGAATTTTATTTGAATTTCATGTTACAAAGTCATGAAAACGGACTAGAAATTACTTACCTTGATGAATTTGAACTTGCACAGCTGTTTCCCTAGCTTATAAGAGCTCTAATGGAGGTTGGGTATTGAAAATGAAGAAGAAAACCCGTAATTGGGCATTTAAATACTGCCTAGGTAAAGCTTAACTGCGATTGCGACCACTAGGCCTGCGATCGCGAAGGGCAACCGGACTGACCTCTACGATCACATCAGAGGTCCTGCGATCAGGAAGACCATCTAGTCTGACCTCTGTGATCGCGGCAGAGGTCCTGCGATCGCGATTAACAATTTCACCCAGCCCAGCTGCGACTCAATGTGATCGCGTGAAAGGGCTGCGATCGCAAAGCTTTGGGACCCAGAACCCTGCGATCGCGGAGAGGAGGCTGCGATCGCAGTGAACAATTACTAGCTTAGCAAAATCCTTCTCCGCGATCACAACCCACCTTTTGCGATCGCAGAGAAGGAAACCAGATAGCAGATTTTTTTTCTGCTTTTCAAACTTAGCTTCCGGGGGTCTAAAACACCCCCGATCGCCTCGGGACCCCGTCCAAAAGCGCCGGCAAGTCTAGATTCATGATACGGACTCGCTCAAACTTCCGGAACATGAAAAACAACAACGGAACTCAAAATTCAAGCCCGAAACCAAATAAATCAAACTTAAGAACTTTGAAATTCTAGAATTCATTACATTGCGCCGAACGGTTCGATACTATTCGGAATGACCCCAAATTTTGCAGACAAGTCACCAATGAATATACGAAACTATTGTCGGTCCCGGAATCCCATTCGGACCTCGATAGCATGAAGTCCTGTTCCACGCCAAATTCTTAACTTAAGGAAATCCTGATTTCCATTCCGGGCGTCGAAACGCTCTCGGGTCATCAGAAACCCTAGCCGAACATACGCCCAAGTTTGAAATCATCATACGGAGCTACTGGAATTGTTAGAACGCAATTCTGAGGTCGTTTGCTCAATATTTTGACCAAAGTCAAACTTGGCCAAATAGGCCAGCCTTAAGGGACCAAGTGTTACTAAACCATCCAAATCATTCCCAAATCCCGGACCAACCGCTCCCGCGAGTCATAAAGCACAAATAGCCGCTATGGAAGGTTTCATTTAAGGAAACCGGACCCTGATACGCAAAACTACCGGCTGGGTCGTTACATTCTCCCCCTCTAAAACAAACGTTCGTCCTCGAACGGGACTAGAATCGTACCTCGGGTGCTGAATAGCTGTGGATATCTGCTCCGCATGTCCAGCTCGGACTCCCAAGTCGCCTCTTCAACTTGTTGGCCTCTCCAATGGACTTTAACCGCGGAAACTGTCTTAGACCTCAACTGGCGGTCCTGCCTATCAATAATGGCCACTGGCTTCTCCTCGTAGCCCAACTTCTCATCTAACTGAATAGTGTTGTAATCAACCACGTGCGAGAAGTCGGCGTGATACCTCTGAAGCATAGATACCTGAAATACTCGGTGAACTCCTGATAAGACTGGAGGTAAAGCAAGCTCACAAGCAACCTCTCCAACCCGATTCAACACCTCGAAGGGACCTATAAACCTAGGTCTCAGCTAGCCTTTCTTCCCAAATCTCATAATGCCCTTCATCGGCGAAACATTCAACATAATCTTATCTACCTCCATGAATGATACATCACGTGCCCAGTGATCTGCGTAGCTCTTCTGCCTAGACTGTGCTGTACGGAGCCTCTCCTAAATAATCTTCACCTTTTCCAAGGCATCTCTGACCAGATCTGTACCATATATCTTGGCCTCACCAGGCTCAAACCACCCAATTGGAGAACGGCATCGCCGACCATATAAAGCCTCAAATAGGGCCATCTCGATGCTGGACTGATAACTATTATTGTATGCAAACTCTGCCAAAGGTAGGAATTGGTCCCACTAACCCCCGAAATCAATCACGCAAGCCCTGAGCATATCCTCCAAAATCTGAACTGTACGCTCTAACTGGCCATCAGTCTGAGGGTGAAATGCTGAACTGAGGTCTATCTGAGTACCCATCTCGCTGTGCAAAGCTCTCCAGAAGTGCGAGTGAACTGAGGACCCCGATCTGAAATGATAGACACCGGCACACCATGCAACCGGACTATCTCACGAAGATAAATCTGAGCCAACCTCTCCGTAGTGTAAGTAGTAGCCACAGAAATAAAATGCGCCGATTTGGTCAGTCTGTCCACAATAACCCAAACCGCGTCAACCTTCCGCAAGGTCCGAGGCAACCCAACCACGAATTCCAAAGTCATACGCTCCCATTTCCACTGAGGAATGGGCATCTGCTGAAACAAGCCTCCTGGCCGCTGATGCTCGTACTTAACCTGCTGACAATTAAGAGACTGAGCCACATGCTAAACACTGTCCTTCTTCATCCGCCTCCACCAGTAGTGTTGCCTCAAATAATGATACATCTTCGTCGCTCCTGGGTGAAAAGAGTACCGAGAACTATGCGCCTCTGCTAGAATCCTTTCCCTCAGGCCATCAATATTAGGAACACACAATCGACCCTGGAGTCGCGGAACACCATCCTCGCCTAAGGTAACCTCCTTGGCCCTGCCCTGGACACCCGTATCCCGGAGCTCTGCTAGACGTGGATCATCAAACTGTCGAGCCTTTATCTCTCCAAATAATGAAGTTTGTGCAACCACATGAGCCAAAACTCGACGAGGCTCGGAAAGGTCCAATCACACTAATCGATTGGCCAAGGACTGATGTCCAAGGCTAAAGGCCTCTCCTCAGCTGAAATGTAGGCCAAACTACCCATGCTAGCTGCCCCCCTGCTCAATGCATCCGCCACTACATTTTCCTTGCCCGGATGATACAGAATAGTGAGATCGTAGTCCTTTAATAACTCAAGCCACCTTCGCTGCCTCAAATTAAGGTCCCTCTGCTTAAGCAGTTATTGCAGGCTGCGGTGATCAGTATAGACCTCACAAGATACACCGTACAAATAGTGCCGCCATATCTTAAAAGCATGAACAATCGCCGCCAACTCCAAATCGTGCACGGGGTAATTCTTTTCATGATCTTCAGCTATCGCGAAGCATAAGCAATAACCCTGCCATCATGCATCAACACACACCCCAACCCGACGCGCGAGGCGTCGCAATACACTGTATACACTCCAGACTCCGAAGGCAATGATAACACTGGTGCTGAAGTCAATGCTGATTTGAGCTTCTAAAAGCTCGCCTCACAATCGTCAGACCACTGAAATGGAGAATTCTCTTGAGTCAATCTATTCAGTGGAGCGGCAATAGAAGAGAATCCCTCCATGAATTGACGGTAATAACCTGCTAAAACCAGAAAACTCCTGATCTCTGAAGCTGAAGTAGGACGTGGTCAACTCTGACTTGCCTCAATCTTCTACGGATCAACCTTGATACCCTCACCTGAAACCACATGCCCTAGAAATGCCACGGTCCAGCCAAAATTCGCACTTGGAGAACATAGCATATAGCTTCTTCTCTCGCAAGGTCTGAAGTACAACTCTCAAATGCTGCTCGTGCTCTCCCAGGCTCCGCCAGTAGATCAATATATCATCAATGAAAACAATAACAAAGGAGTCGATATACGGCCTGAATACCCTATTCATCAAGTCCATAAATGCTGCTGGGGCACTAGTCAAGCCAAAGGACATCACTAAGAACTCATAGTGGCCATATCTGGTGCGAAATGCAGTCTTCGAGACATCAGAAGCCTGAATCTTCAACTGGTTGTAACCTGACCTCAGATAAATTTTAGAGAACACACGAGCACCCTGTAGCTGATCAAACAAATAATCAATGCACGGCAGAGGATACTTGTTCTTGATGGTCACTTTATTCAACTGGCGGTACTCAATACACATCCGCATAGACCCATCCTTCTTCTTCACGAATAGGACTAGAGCACCCCATGACGACACACTCGGCCTAATAAACCCCTTGGCCAACAACTCCTCAAGCTGCTCCTTTAGTTCCTTTAGCTCTTTAAGATCCATACGATAGGGAGGAATAGAAATAGGCTGAATATCTAGTGCCAAATCAATGCAGAAATCTGTATCTCGATCTGGAGGCATGCCTGGAAGATTTGAAGGAAACACCTCCGGAAACTCTCGAACGATATGCACTGAATCAATGGTAGGAGACTCGGCGGTGGTGTCCCGTACATAAGAAAGGTAAGACATACACCCTTTCTAGACCATATGCTGAGCTTTCATGAAGGAAATGACCCGGCTGAAGGCTCTAACTGAAGAACCCCTCAACTTTAACCTCGGCGACTCAGGCACGGCTAATGTCACTGTCTTGGCATGGAAATCCAGGACAGCATGATGAGGGGATAACCAATCCATGCCCAAGATGACCTCGAAATCAACCATATCTAGCAACAACAGAACGACTCTGGTCTCCAACTCATAAAAGGTAATTATACAAGACCGATAGACCCGGTCTACCATTACAGAGTCGCCCACATGAGTGGATACATACAATGGAGAACCCAAAGACTCACAAATAACATCAATAGAATGGGAAAATAAGGCTAAAATATATGAATAAGTAGACTCTGGATTAAATAGTACTGAAGCCTCTCTACCACAGATCGAAATAATACCTGTAATCACAAAGTCTGATGCCACTGCGTCTGCCCTGGCTGGAATAACATAAAATCTCGCTGAAGCACCCGATGTCTGATCTCCCCCAGGACGAGTTGGAACTGAACGACCCCTTCCTGACTGGCCTCCCCCTCTAGGACGGCCCCTGCCGATCTGACCTCCACCCCTAAGTGGTCGGGCTGCTGGTGCTGTAATCATAGGCTGCTGGCTCTACTGCACGTCTTTGCCGATTCCTGGGACAAAACCTCCATGCGTGACCTAGATCCCCACACTCGAAGCAACCCCCTGGCACTACTGCTTGCTGCCCTGAAGAGGAGGAACCCTGACTAGCTGAAGAGCGGTGTGAATCCCCTGGTAAAGCACTGGGATAAGAAATTGAGGATCTCGGATGGCTAGAATAACTGCTGGGTGTACTCCTGATGGCTGAAGGATGATAGGAGCGCTTTGGCATGGCGCTAAACATGGGCTTGACTGGAACAACCCTAGGAGGTACTGGAGGTGCTGAATAGCAAGGCCTACTGAACTGGACACCTCCGTACTGACCCCTGGCCCTAGCTGGATCCCCTCTGAATTCACTTGTCAACCTGGGCCTCTTGTCTTGCTGACCCTGCTCTCTACTCCACGCACGGTAACCCTCGATACGTCGAGCTATCTCGACTACAAGCTGATATGGGGTACCCAACTCTACCTCTCTTGCCATGGAAGTCCTTATAACCAGATGTAAGCCTGCCACAAACCGTCGAACACTCTCAGCATCAGTGGGAAATATCATGAGAGCATGGCGAGACAACTCTGAGAACCTGGCGTCATAATCTGACATGGACATCTACCCCTGCTCTAACCTCTGAAACTGACCCCGAAGCTCCTCCCTCTCAGATGGTGGAATGTATCTGTCCAAAAATAACTGAATAAGCTACTCCCAAGTAAACGGTGGAGACCCTGCTGGTCTACTGAGTACATAAGACTACCACCAGCGGTGAGCTCAACCCTCAAGCTGAAATGTCGTGAAGTCTATCCTATGTAACTCTAATATCCTCATGTTGTGCAGTCTGTCCCTGCACCTCTCAATATAATCCTGTGCATCCTCTCCTCGCTCACCCCCAAAGGTCGGAGGGCGAAGTTGGTTCCATCTACCCAGCAGCTTCTATCGGTATATCTCTGCAACTGTCCTGGGCTCTGGTGCTGCCACCCCAAGCTGAACCCCAATCACTGGTGGAATATCTAGAGTACGATGTACTATTGTTGCTGGTCCTATAGCCTGAGCGGTAGGGGTCTGAACTCCCCCTCCTCCTGAGAAGCAGCAGGATTTGATGGAAGTACCCCCATCTGTGACATAGTATCCATGAACTTCAGCATACGGCCCATGACCTCCTGGAAGCCCGGCGCAGTCATAAAATCAGCTGGTGGTGGAATTACTACAGGCAGATCATCCTGCTCCTCAACATAAGGATCCTCAATCGGTGCAACCGGTACAGCTCTGGGACGCCCTCTCCCCCTACTATGAACAGGAGCCCTACCACTTCCCCTACCACGGCCTCGAGCGGCGGGGGTAGCAGCCTCCCCTGGATCAGAAACATGTGAAGCACGTGTCCTCACCATATGTGAGAGAGTAGAAGAACAAGTTTGAGTATATCATTAGTTGCACGATAGGATATGAACAAAAGGAGTTTCTTAACGCCCTATAGCCTCCTGAAGATAAGTACGGACGTCTCCGACCGATCTGCAAGACTCTACTGGGTTTGCCCGTGACTCGTGAGACTACGTGAACCTAAGGCTCTGATACCACGTTGTCACAACCCAAATCCCAATTCAGGTCGCGATGGCGCCCAACAACGGGGTTAGGCAAGCCGATATAACTTTCACTAAGTGATACCCTTCCCACTCGATCAAACTAGTCCATGGTTACCCATTTATAATAACTAATATGATACTAGCCTTGAGTGAAGGTAAAGTCATAGTAGACACAAAGTCAAAAAAAAACATACACATAGATATACATCCTAAAACCCAAAAAAAATATATACCGCGTGTGTGCCAAGAACTAGTGTCAGGAGTGTCACGGGCAACTACTGAATTTACAATGACTACAACATATATAGGGTCCCAGTCTGAATGAAATAGACCGAGAGCATAACAAAAGAAACTCCAGGGTGCTGCTAGGAAGTCACCAGGAACGCAGCTCACCGTGAAGTATGACCACGCTATCAATATCTGGCACCGGCCTGAAAATCAGATGGACCAGCCTCCGGACCTATACAGTCAAGTACAGAAAAGGAAAGAAAGTGCATCATGAGTATATATATATAAATATGTACCTAGTGAGTATCCCGTCTAATCTCGAAGAAGTAGTGACGAGAGGTCGACTCGATACTCACTAAGGTCCAACAGTCGTAAAGTAAGCAGGATGTAAAGAAAACTGTAGGCAAGTAAAACATATAATCAAGTACATCAATACCCGGCATCAAATAACAATCTCAAATCAAACAAGTTTGATATCCACCTTGGCATACGACCCTATCCCACCCTGGTAGTCTCAATCTCGCCGTGGCGAACGGCCCGATCCCACCCGGGTAGTCTCAATCTCGTCGTGGCGTACGGCCGGATCCCACCCTGGTAGTCTCAATCTCGCCGTGGCGTACGACCCGATCCCACCCTAGTAGTCTCAATATCGCCGTGGCATACGGCCGGATCCCATAATATAATCAATCATCACTCTACCGTGGCGTACGACCCGATCCCATAATATAATCAATCATCACTCGGTTGTGGCATACGGCTCGATCCCTTAATATAATCAATCATCACTCTACCGTGGCGTACGACCCGATCCCATAATATAATCAATCATCACTCGGTTGTGGCATACGGCTCGATCCCTTAATATAATCAATCATCACTCTACCGTGGCGTACGGCCTGATCCCATAATATAATCAATCATCACTCTGTCGTGGCTCTCTTATCACTTCTTAAATCAAGCCAAGTACCACAAGTTCAAAGATAACAATACCAATCACACAAGTATACAAGTAATATCTATGCTAGAACAGAGGAGAACAATGAGTATGATGTGTCCTAACTACCCGGACGAAGAAGTAATAGCCACTACGTGTGGACTCTCGTCACTCGGTGCGTACGTAGCCCCCAAACATGATCACATAGCAAACAAGGTTACCTAGAGAGACAATTTCCCTCTTACGAGGTTAGGAAGGAGACTCACCTCGATAAAAGCACTCCTCGGACCAAGGACCAGATCAAAAGATGCGCCCGAAACTCCGAAACTATTCTTGACGGTTCACAGCTAGCCAAATATAGCATAAATTTAAGGCTCAAGAAGGATAATTAGCAAGAATTCCTAAAATTTAACATTCTTGGCAATTCTTGAAATTTTGACCCCGGGCCCAAGCTTTCGGATTTTTAAAATTCTTGAAGGATTAAATTACCCGAAGACTAAGGATTGGAATTACATAATTTATTTAGGAATTTATGGCTAAAAAATGAAGTTTCACCATTTTCCCAAAACCCCACATTTTCTATCAATTCCTATGAATTTTAAGATAATTGGAAGAGAATTTTATTTGAATTACATGTTACAAAGTCATGAAAACGGACTAGAAATTACTTACCTTGATGAATTTGAACTTGCACAGCCCTTTCCCTAGCTTGGAGGAGCTCTAATGGAGGTTGGGTATTGAAAATGAAGACGAAAACCCGTAATTGGGCATTTAAATACTGCCCAGGAAAAGCTTAACTGCGATCGCGACACTAGGCCTGCGATCGCGAAGGGCAACCGGACTGACCTTTGCGATCGCATCAGAGGTCCTGCGATCCCTAGGACCATCTGGTCTGACCTCTGCGATCGCGGCAGAGGTCCTGCGATCGCGATGAACAATTTCACCCAGCCCAGCTACGACTCAATGCGATCGCGTGAGTGGGCTGCGATCACGAAGCTTTGGGACCCAGAACCCTGCGATTGCGGAGAGGAGGCTGCGATCGCAGTGGACAATCACTAGCCCAGCAAAATCCTTCTCCTCGATCGCAACCCACATTATGCGATCGCAGAAAAGGAAACCAGATAGCAGATTTTTTTTCTAATTTTCCAAGTTAGCTCCCGGGGGTCTAAAATACCCCCGAGCCCCTCGGGACCCCGTCCAAAAGCACCAGCAAGTCTGTATTCATGATACGAACTCGCTCGAACTTCCGGAACATGAAAAACAACAACGAAACTCAAAATTCAACCCCGAAACCAAATTAATCAAACTTAAGAACTTTGAAATTCTAGAATTCATTACATTGCGCTGAACGGGTCTATACTACTCGGAATGACCCCAAATTTTGCACACAAGTCACAAATGACTATACGGAACTATTGTCGGTCCCGGAATTCCATTCGGACCCTGATAGCATGAAGTCCCATTTCAGGCCAAATTCTAAACTTAAGGAAATCCTGATTTCCATTTCGGGTGCCGAAACGCTCCTGGGTCATCAGAAACCCGATCCGAACATACATCCAAGTCCGAAATCATCATACGGAGCTACTGGAACTTGATTCTTAGGTCGTTTGCTCAAAATGTTGACCGAAGTAAAACTTGCCCAAATAGGCCAGCCTTAAGGGACCAAGTGTTACTAAACCATCTAAATCATTCCCAAATTCCGGACCACCCGCTCCCGCGAGTCATAAAGAACGAATAGCTGCTATGGAAGGTTTCATTTAAGGAAACGGGACCTTGATACGCAAAACGACCGGCTGGGTCGTTACATGTCACTTTTCTTACTTTCTTTCTTGTTCTGTTAAATGTAGATTTTAATAACATGACATGCTTGTGCACTTCATGCCCAGATCATGAAATGTTGTCAGACCTTGAAATAATGAATCAAGAAGTGGAATGTGCCAAATATAAGGCTTGTAATAAAATAAACAGAGAATTAGGACAACAAGCCTAAACCAAGTCCAAACAAAATCCGCCCTTCCTTGATTGGTTTATGGCACTGAAGATGTGATATCAGTAGAAGTTAAAATTCTCTTTATTTGGATCATTGTTGGAACAGAGTTCGAGGATGAAGATTGGATCAAGACCTTATTGAAGCAATTGACTTTAGTCGATTAAAAGTGATTGGATAATATTTTCCACATGCAGTTGTACCAACAAAGAATGGTCCATGCCAACTACAAGAAAGTGCGACTCAGAAAGGTTCAAGTGGGGAAACTCGTTTTGAAACGCATCCTCCTGCATCATGAAGAAGCTATAGGAAAGCTTTCTCAAAATTAGGAAGGTTCGTGCATTATAGCAAGAGTGTTGCCATAAGGGAGCATTGTATTTGGGAGACGTCAAAGGAAATGTCCCTCATATAACTGTCCATGTTGATGCAGTCAAAAGGTATTATGTTTAACTCATTACTTTGTGTTAAAAGTTTATGATTGGGATGACCAAGGCTTTCTTTCTTGCTACCCAAACTCTAATAACCCTGTCACAACCCAAATTTTCCTCTGATGGATATCGTGATGGAACCTAGTCTTAAGGACTAGTTAAGACTAACATTTAACCACAATAACAATAATAAATGAACTTTATCAATCTGGATAATAGAAATTTTGACTGAGTTTACATTTTCCCCAAAACCCGGTTTAGAAAGAGTAAGTACAGTTAGAAATATACATGAAGGTGACTCCGAAGCCTGCGAACACAACAACAAGTTCGCCTTGAGTCTCCTGAGCTTAACTCCACACAGCTAGCAACAATCAATACCTGGATCTGTGCAAACAAAAATGCACAGAAGAGGAGTCTGAGCACACCACAGCGGTGCCCAGTAGTATCAAGACTAACCTCGGTGAAGTAGTGATGAGGACTAGTCCAGACACCCACTGGTCTAATGAGAAAAGGGCATAAGTAGAAATGACCGAAAAAAATATTTATCTAAAATTCTTCAGATATAATTAACGACAGGGAAATATGAAGCGGAAGAGAAGTGCAGCAACTAGAACAACAGAACAACATAGCAGGAAATACGCAAGAAGGAAAGGACAACACACAAGTCAAGGACGGAAATCGCAATACCATAAAACACTCAATCTCACCACGGCATCTATTTACTCACATCAAGAATTAGCACGAAAGCTCGATAAAACCCATTCAAACCCTCGAGTAAAACCTTTAAAACGTGAATTTATACCGAAAGCTTTTGAAAATATATAATCTTTTCAAGATACGGGAAAATCTTATTTGAAACATACTTTTTCTGAATGTATATATATATATATATTTTTTTATAAAAGAGATCGTTAGAACATAGTTCCTTTAAAATACGTTGTATTAAAATATGTGTTTCCAAATACTGTTTTTCAAAATCATTTGTAAAATATACTTTCCCAAAATACCGCTTTTCAAATATCGTTTGCTAAGATATACCTACCCAAATACTAAGTTTCAAATATCATTTGCTAAAATATACATGCCCAAATACTGCTTTTCAAATATCATTTGCTAAAATATACTTTACATTCCGAATCTCTTCAATGATTAACCACCGGAACCCAGTCCGTAACTCAATAGATAACTGCTCAATATAAGGGAAAAGTCT
>ML285770.1:39301-52575 GCA_005239495.1 Nicotiana undulata
TATGAGGGAAAGGCTCAGGTCTCTGCCCGCAGTCCCTATGTATGCGATGCACTATAAGGGAAAGGCTCAGGTCTCTGCCCGCAGTCCCTATACAACTACTCAATGCAATGCAATATGAGAGAAAGGCTCAGGTCTCTGCCCGCAGTCCCTATGTAAGCAATGCAATATGAGGAAAAGGCTCAGGTCTCTGCCCGCAATCCCTATGTATGCGATGCACTATGAGGGAAAGGCTTAGGTCTCTGCCCGCAGTCCCTATGTATGCGATGCAATATGAGGGAAAGGCTCAGGTCTCTGCCCGCAGTCCCTATGTATGCGATGCAAGATGCAATGCAGGGCGTAGAAAGAAAATAGCCAGAACAGAGCAAAACATTGCACAAGCCACAATGAACACCCCAGCAAAACATGAAGGCAAAATGCAAGGTGCATCGATAAGTTCAACACGAGAACTTTAATCAAAGTAGTGGCAACCTCACTCATTAAGCATAAATCACTTAAGGGGGAAAATCAAGTATCAATGTAACAATGTAACGAGGAGAGAACCTAACAATATAGCAACGATTCACAATACTCAAGTCAATAAATAGAGTACTAATCATCCCGGCAAGGGAAGCAGCTATAACCAATTTCGCCTAACAGTTCGTTTCACGGAATAAGCTCAGTTAAAGCAAATATTCAATAATGAGAGGCACCAAGGAAACACCGCCATTACGGGTGATGGTCAACTATACCTAAATAAAGTTTAAGGTGAATCATGTAAATTATCATGTACGACTCACGGGTAGCTTGACGCCAAACGATAGATATTTCAATTCCTGTTAAACAATTATACGACTAGATGATACTAATTCTAATCAATTAGGCAGTTTATAACGAAATTTTAGCATAATGGTAGGAGAGGGAAAAATATTCAGCTAAGTCAAATTCATATCAAATAATCAACAAAGAGGTATCGAAGTCAAGAAAATCTAATTCAAACAGAGGAAGATGAAACTAGTAATCAGAACTCAACCATAACAGCTACTACTTCATACGCCGGAGATATAGGGACCTAAGAATCTTAAAAGGCCATTTAATTGCAAATAAGTCCGAGTACGCACTCGTCACCTCGCGTACACGGGCTACAATCAACATAGAAGACTCAAATCCTAAGGGGTAGTTCCATCACACAAGGTTAGGCAATATACTTACCTCAAGGACGACAATCGGTTACTCGACAATGGATTTCTCGGGCGGGAAGACCTCCGGACGGCTCAAATCAACTAAAACAACTTCAAAATGCACATCAAACATATAAGGAACTATTTCAAACGATAAAGTTTCACTCTTTTTAAAATTATAAAAATCGACCCAAAAGTCGACCCTCGGGCCCGCACCTCGGAACCCGATAATTTTTACAAATTCCGATTATCCATTCTGGTACGAGTTCACCCATAATAAATTTATCCAAATCCGATGTCATTTGGTCATTCAAATCATGAATTTTCAATTTAGAAATTTTCTTTCAAAAATCCAAGTTTCTTCAACCCAAAACACAAATTAAATGATAAAAATAAGAACTAATTCATGAAATATATTAATTTCCAGTGGAAGAAAACTTACCCATTCGAATTGTGTGAAAAATCTTCAAAGAATCGCCCAAAACCGAGTTCTAGAAGTCAAAATATGTTTAAAACGGTGAAACCCCCAATTCTCCAATCAAAACATGGATTAATTCAAAAATAAACTTTTGTAATCATATTAAAAATGCAAGAATAATACTTAGATAGTGACCCTGATGAAACGACGAGAAGAACGCCGCGAAAATCAACTCAATCGAAGCTCTAGAACTCATGATATGCTCAAAATACTAAAATGACGCGGTCTGGTTTTCTATACTTAGCGATTTTCGCACCTGCGACCAAAATATCCGCACCTGCGAGTTTCCAGCTCTAAATTCCGCACCTGCGGCTCCGCGGGTGTAAACCCACTTTCGCACCTGCGAAACACCAGCACCAGCTCTCTTCTCCGACACTGCAATGAGCATAACTTCCTCATACGATGTCCAAATTCAACGATTCTTTTTGCTATAGCTCCGTAATTACGATACGAATCTAATGCTTCAATAAAAACAGAAATTGGATCTTATTTGCTTGATGTGGTACCAATTATGCTTGAAGAAATGACGTCGAAACATAAAAAACGAGCGCAACACAACCCATACCTATCCGAAACTCCCCCGAGCCCCTCGGGACCTCAACCAACAATTCCCACAAGTCATATATCACTACCCGAACTTAGTCGAACCTTCGGAAAACCCAAAACAACACCAAAACACCGAAACAACCTCGGATTCAAGCCTAAGAACTTAGGAATTTTCAAGAATTCACATTCGATGCTGAAACACGTCTAAACTTATCTGAAAGACCTAAAATTTTGCACACATGTCAAAAATGACATTCCGGAACTGCTGTCGCTCTCGGAATTCCATTCCGAGTCCGATATCAAAATTCCACCTATCGGCCAAAATCGCCAAAATTTTAACTTTCGCCAAAATACCTCAAATCACCCTACGAACCTCTAAATCCAGTTCCAGACGCACGCCTAAGTCCAAAATCATCATACGAAGCTATTGGCGCTAACCAAAACTCATTCCGAGGTCGTTTGCTCAAAAGTCAAACCTCCGTTCAACTTTCTTCATTTAAACTTCAAAATTTGAAAATTCTCTCCCAATTCGACTCCGCAGGTCCATATACATAATGAGGAGCTGATTACGGTCTTATACCACCGAACGGAGCTAAAATTCTCAAAACGACCGGTCGGGTCATTACATTCTCCCCCTCTTAAACAAATGTTCGTCCTCGAACGTGCCAGATTCACCTTGAATTCATCCAATCACTGATTGCACACATCTGGCACACACCCGCAGGTGATCCCACAACACCCCATCCTATGTAAGCCTGACGACACCATCACAACTGCAATTTAACCTCCTTATCACCATCGATCAGCCTCATACCTCAATTCCTCTCCCTATACTCATTTCCAAAAGGTCCGATCTTGAATCCATATCCGGCATTAGCCTTAACCAGCCACATTAACTCATGCTTATACCCATAAGGCACGACCACACAATATAGCTCATCGAAAATAGGTTCAAATAGCACTTCTAAGCACCATAACTGCCCGAAATCAACTCAACCTTGGCAACAGCCCCACATATGGAAGAACTCTACTCCAACCCCATAATACTGATAAGGAAGCAATAGACACGAAGATCTCATTATTAGGCACCCAAATCACCAAGCCATAACTAACACTACCCGGCACACATCCCGCAAACCAGAACTAAAGGAGCACATAATGAAAATGAATGAATATGAAAAGAGAGACATATAAAGGACTATCAAACAAGCCCATAGGCATAACTCTCTATCAATATTGACTTACCACATCAATATAACAAGGAAGAAACAAAGCATATGAGCAATCACAAGGATTCCATCCTAGTAAGAATTTCTACCGCGGTACTCAGCATGGTCTAAATATATCGAATCACCAATATCACGAGGACCTCGGCCTCAACTCAAAATCACATATTGAAAACATATCATGCCAATTGAAATCTCTCCCTTAACTCATCTCAGCTTATAGGAGTCATAATACTAACTGAGCTCACATCTAAATGGTGTATGAAATCACAACCAGTAAACAAAGTACTCAGGAAAAATCATATAAAGCTCACCATAATGAATAATAAGGACTCACCTCTAGTTTCACCACTAGCAAAGATGAACAAAAACAACGGTAGACACAGCTACTACTCATAGAATTTCCCAACAGGAGCAAACACAAAATGGGGTGCAAAACATGAAACTCACTCATAAATAAAACAACGAACAAGGGAACTCGTTCCGACTAGCGTAACTATAATGGAATACGATTGGTGCCCCTCAGAAAGCACATCAAAACAACCCTGAGTGAGGATACCTGGCACAACGGTCTATAGGCTGCTATATGAAACACATCGACAGGTTGAGCCTCCCCCTCTTGGGTGCCCTCTACTCACCCAAATACCCTGCTATAACACACTTATCTGAGCCCTGGAACAATCTCTCATCCTGTGGCTCATCTCTACATAGAAACAAATCTCCCTTCCGACGTGGCTGTAGAAACCACACAATACGGGTCCTCTGAGACCCAGGAATATATGAGAACTCTCATGCGAAGCTGGTAATGCAAACTGAACTGGTTGACCCACAAAACCTCTACCTTGTCGTACTCTGCCTCCATAATAAGGACCAGTAGATTTCTCTGGCCTATGTACCTTCTAACTGAAGCAACCAAGAGAGGTACATAACTGGCCGACTCACTGAGTCCGACAACGTACTCTATTACTGGCATAGTGTTATGACGCAACTGCTCAAACTCCGCGCCATGCATCTCGGAGTGACTGGAGTACAACTCCCTCAAAACATCTCTGAAACTTTAATCCATGCAAGGGAAACTAACTTGGCTGGGCTACCCAACTCATGTGCCCGACACCACTGACAATCTACTATTCTGAACCTGAGACGTGACAAAAGCAATCCTGCTCGTCTCCACAATACTCGAAGTACGAAGAATATAGTTACACTCTTCCAGAAACCCTGGCATCATCTGTCGCCAATCCACTGAAAGATAGGAGGGTGGTACTTCCTGTACCTCTAAATTTCCAAGGGGTTTCTCCCTCCGATGTTGCTGCTCTAACTACGGGCTGAACGGAAACCAAATGTTGTGATGCCATGACAACTGGAACCTGACCCACATGGCCTTGCTGTTCTGGAATGTAGATAGTGGGAGTCTGAACTCCTCTAAGATCTGTGAAGTAGCTGGTGCACCTGGGATCAATGCCGCCTGAGTCACTGTACTAATCATACTCAAACTGCACCCAGGTTTTCCTGAAATTCGGGGTAGCAGCAGGCACCTCCAGTACCTTTCCCCCAACTAGAACTACTGGCGACTTCTCAACGGCTGCTCTGGTAGACATCTTAACTGCGACACGTGCTCCTCGTCGACCTCTGTCTCTAATCCTTGTGACTTCTTCTTCAGGGTAACATCATCAGGAACCGCAGCTCGTGTCCTCACCATCGATGAGAGAGTGGAACGTTGATTTCAAACTTCAAGGTCGAATGAATTCGCACGATAGGAATGAAGGAAGTGAAATTGTCCTAATAGTTTTGTAGCCTCTCGAAGATAAGTACTGACGTCTCCGTACCGATCCGCAAGAATCTACTAAACTCGCTTATGACTCGTAGCACCTATGAACCTAGAGCTCTGTTACCAACTTGTCACGACCCAATTTTCCCTCCGTTGGGTACCGTGATGGAACCTAGTCTTAGGGACTAGGTAAGCCTAATGTTTCATTGAACAACAATAATAATAAAGGAAATATAACAGTCTCGATATGAAATCTTGACAGAATTTACAATTTCCCAAAACCCGGTATATACAAGTCATAAGCTCTATGAATCTTTCTACCAAATCTAAAAGCAACTGTCTAGAAAGAGTAAGTACAGTTGGAAATATACATGAAGGTGACTCCGAAGCCTGCGAACACAACAACATGTTTACCTTGAGTCTCCTCAGCTTAACTCCACACAGCTAGCAACAATCAATACCTGGATCTGTGCAAACAAAAATGCACAGAAGAGTATTATGAGCACACCACAACGGTGCCCAGTAGTATCAAGACTAACCTCGGTGAAGTAGTGATGAGGACTAGTCCAGACACCCACTGGTCTAATGAGAAAAGGGCATAAGTAGAAATGAACGAAACAAATATTTATCTAAAATTCTTCAGATATAATTAACGACAGGGAAATATGAAGCAGAAAAAAAGTGCATCAACTAGAACAACCGAACAACATAGCAGGAAATATGCAAGAAGGAAAGGACAGCACACAAGTCAAGGACGGAAATCGCAATACCATAAAACACTCAATCTCAGCACGGCATCTATTTACTCATATCAAGCATTAGCACGAAAGCTCGATAAAACCCAGTCAAACCCTCGAGTAAAACCTTTAAAACGTGAATTTATACCGAAAGCTTTTGAAAATATATAATCTTTTCAAGATACGGGAAAATCTTATTTGAAACATACTTTTTCTGAATGTGTGTGTGTATATATATATATATGTATATATATATATATGTATATATATATATATATATATCTTTATAAAAGAGATCGTTAGAACATAGTTCCTTTAAAATACGTTGTAATAAAATATGTGTTTCCAAATACTGTTTTTCAAAATCATTTGTAAAATATACTTTCCCAAAATACCGCTTTTCAAATATCGTTTGCTAAGATATACCTACCCAAATACTACTTTTCAAATATCATTTGCTAAAATATACTTGCCCAAATACTGCTTTTCAAATATCATTTGCTAAAATATACTTTACATTCCGAATCTCTTCAATGATTAACCACCGGAACCCTGTCCGTAACTCAATAGATAACTGCTCAATATAAGGGAAAAGTCTCAGGTCTAAGCCCGCAGTCCCAATGCAAATACTCAATGCAATACAAGGAAAAGTCTCAGGTCTAAGCCCGCAATCCCAATGCAACTACTCAATGCAATGCAATATGAGGGAAAGGCTCAGCTCTCTGCCCGCAGTCCCTATGTATGTGATGCACTATGAGGGAAAGGCTCAGGTCTCTGCCCGCAGTCCCTATAAAACTACTCAATGCAATGCAATATGAGGGAAAGGCTCAGGTCTCTAACCACAGTCCCTATGTATGCAATGCAATATGAGGAAAAGGCTCAGGTCTCTGCCCGCAGTCCCTATGTATGCGATGCACTATGAGGGAAAGGATTAGGTCTCTGCCCGCAGTCCCTATGTATGCGGTGCAAGATGCAATGTAGGGCGCAGAAAAAAAATAGCCAGAACAGAGCAAAACATTGCACAAGCCACAATGAACACCCCAGCAAAACAGGAAGGAAAAATGCAAGGTGCAGCGATAAGTTCAACACGAGAACTTTAATCAAAGTAGTGGAAACCTCACTCATTAAGCATAAATCACTTAAGGGGGAAAATCAAGTATCAATGTAACGATGCAACGAGGAGAGAACCTAACAATATAGCAACGATTCACAATACTCAAGTCAATAAATAGTGTACCAATCATCCCGGCAAGGGAAGCATCTATAACCAATTTCGCCTAACAGTTCGTTTCACGGAATAAGCTCAGTTAAAGCAAATATTAAATAATGAGAGGCACCAAGGAAACACCACCATTACGGGTGATGCTCAACTATACCTTAATAACTTTTAAGGTGAATCATGTAAATTATCATGTACGACTCACGGGCATGCTTGACGCCAAACGATAGATATTCCAATTCCTGTTAAACAATTATACAACTAGATGATACTAATTCTAATCAATTAGGCAGTTTATGACGAAATTTTAGCATAATGGTAGGAGAGGGAAAAATACTCAGCTAAGTCAAATTCATATCAAATAATGAACAAAGAGGTATCGAAGTCAAGAAAATCTAATTCAAACAGAGGAAGATGAAACTAGTAATCAGAACTCAACCATAACAGCTACTACTTCATACGCCGGAGATATAGGGACCTAAGAATCCTAAAAGGCCATTTAATTGCAAATAAGTCCGAGTACGCACTCGTCACCTCGCGTACACGGGATACAATCAACATAGAAGACTCAAATCCTAAGGGGTAGTTCCCTCACACAAGGTTAGGCAAGATACTTACCCCAAGGACGACAACCGGTTACTCGACAATGGATTTCTCGGGCAGGAAGACCTCCGGACGGATCAAATCAACTAAAACAACTTCAAAATGCACATAAAATATATAAGGAACTATTTCAAACGATAAAGTTTCAATCTTTATAAAATTATAAAAATCGACCCAAAAGTCGACCCTCGGGCCAGCACCTCGGAACCTGATAATTATTACAAATTCTGATTATCTATTCTGATATGAGTTCACCCATAATAAATTTATCCAAATCCGATGTCATTTGGTCATTCAAATCATGAATTTTCAATTTAGAAATTTTCTTTCAAAAACCCAAGTTTCTTCAACCCAAAACACAAATTAAATGATAAAAATAAGAACTAATTTATGAAATATATTACTTTTCAGTGGAAGAACACTTACCCATTCGAATTGTGTGAAAAACCTTCAAAGAATCGTCCAAAACCGAGTTCTAGAAGTCAAAATATGTTTAAAATGGTGAAACCCCCAATTCTCCAATCAAAACATGGATTAATTCAAAAATTAACTTCTGTAATAATATTAAAAATGCAAAAATAATACTTATATACTGACCCCGATGAAACGACGAGAAGAACGCCGCGAAAATCACCTCAATCGGAGCTCTAGAACTCAAGATATGCTCAAAATACTAAAATGACGCGGTCTGGTTTTCTATACTCAGCGATTTTCGCACCTGCGACCAAAATATCCGCACCTGCGAGTTTCCAGCTGTAAATTCCGCACCTGCGGACCATTTTTCGCACCTGCGGCTCCGCGGGTGCGGACCCACTTTCGCACCTGCGAAACACCAGCACCAGCTCTCTTCTCCGACACTAAAATGAGCATAACTTCCTCATACGATGTCCAAATTCGACGATTCTTTTTGCTATAGCTCCATAATTACGATGCGGATATACTGCTTCAATCAAAACAGAAATTGGATCTTATTTTTTTAATGTGGTACCAATTATGCTTGAAGAAACGACGCCGAAACATCAAAAATGAGCACAACACAACCCATACCTATCCGAAACTCCCCCGAGCCCCTCGGGACCTCAACCAACAATTCCCACAAGTCATATATCACTACCCGAACTTAGTCGAACCTTCAGAAAACCCAAAACAACACCAAAACACCGAATTAACCTCGAATTCAAGCCTAAGAACTTAGGAATTTTCAAGAATTCACATTCGACGTCGAAACACGTCTTAACTTATCCGAATGACCTCAAATTTTGCACACATGTCACAAATGACATTCCAGAACAGTTTCCGCTCTCAGAGTTCCATTCCGAGTCCGATATCAAAATTCCACCTATCGGCCGAAATCGCCGAAATTCTAACTTTCGCCAAAATACCTCAAATCACCCTACGGACCTCCAAATCCAGTTCCGGACGCACGGCTAAGTCCAAAATCATCATACGAAGCTATTGGCGTTAACCAAATTTCTTTTCGAGGTCGTTTACTCAAAAATCAAACCACCGGTCAACTTTCTTCATTTAAGCTTCAAAATTTGAAAATTCTCTCCCAATTCGACTCTGGATTATCCGGAAACAGAATCTAACCGCACACACAGGTCCATATACATAATGAGGAGCTGATTACGGTCTTATACCACCGAACGGAGCTTAAATTCTCAAAACGACCGGTCAGGTTGTTACATATAAGAACCTTACTCTGATAATAAATGTACATGCATCATGATCAAACCTGGCTAGGGTTAATATGTTGTCCGCATAATAACCGTCTAAGGAAAACCTTGACCAAAGTCCACAGTTTCCATAATCTCAACGGGCGCAACCACGATATGCGCATTATTTGGAGAAATAGATGCTGACATGCTAATCGTTAATGTATAAGTAGTCGAATCCGGAGGGGGAAAGGGTCTAACTTTGTTTATTTTTTCAGAAAATGAGGCATGAAGTTCCCAGGTTCGGCATGGTCAGAAATATACCACTGCTATTGCTGGATTGGTGGGAAAACATTTCGCCAAGCGACAAAAATCATGTGAAAAGGGTTCTTGGAAACTTACCCTCCTTATTAGACATCCAACCAAATAACATGTTGATTGAGGCAGCTACTATGTTCTGGGACGGAGAAAGGGTTGTATTCCGTTTAGGAAATATAGAAATGACTCATCTTTTGGAGGAAATATGAGGCATTGCTAGACTACCTTGATATAGTCCCGGTTTGTTAGTACCAGAAAATCGCACTCCTAGGGGGTTTCTTCAAATGATGGGTTTGATAAAAAATGACGGCTTGGCATGCCTGAAGAAGTCCTACATACCATTTGACTTCCTCTATGAATGATATGGACACAGAAAATCTTATGGTATCTGCAGGACGAATTCTCCATCACTTCCTTGGGTTGGACTCATCGTAGGGTTTTCGTATTCATCGTGTACTTTCAGGGTGTGATAGTGTTTCCAAACCAAGAGGACAGGATTAACACTAGGTTGGCTATGGTAACCAAAGCTTTAATGGAATGAATAAAGGGAAAAATATATACCATTGTTCCGGTTATTGTATCAGAAATATACCGTGCTCTTGATCTTTGCAACAAAAGGTTCAAACATTTAGAGGGTTGTAACTTGCTGCTGCAAATTTGGTTGTAAGAACATCTTCAAAGAGGCCAATACCGCCAAGAGTTTCCACGTAAACCATCGAATGATCACATATCCTTCCACCATCCGAGAAGAATGACCTTTATCACAGACATGTTTGCACAACCAGAGAATGCTACATAATGGGTACAAATTTTCAGCAATTTGACCGAGGACAAGGTTCATTGGATGTTTGAGTGGTTCCCTACCAGTGAATTCATCATCAGATCCAGGGATGTTCTGCATTTGGTTTTAATTGGGTTAAGGGGAATATATCCCTATGTTCCTATCAGGGTCATGAGACAAGCTGGTAGGAAACAAGTCATACCGCGAGTCTCTAAAATGGGTCACCACAAAGCAGATTTTCAAGACGATGCCATCCCATAAAAATGTGAATCCCAGCATATGTGGCATTTGAAGATCATTGTGAAAAAGAATAACATCGAGCCCGATCGATACCACGCAGGTCATGTGTACTTCTACCCATCATGGTTGGACAATAGCATAGCGGGAATAGTTGAGCCAGGGGTCGGTTAAGGAAACAAGGTCATAGATGAAGATGCTGAAGCACATGTTAAGTATAAGAGGCTACGCAAAAGAGTCCTCGAGTCCAAGACCAGGCATTTGGAACAACACAAAATTGACATGGAGTCAGTTAACGAATGGAAGGAAATGTCTACTAGATAAGTGGAAAGGTTGGAATATCTAGAGCAGGGTCTAATGGAGTTAGAGGGGAAAATGAGGTAAAGAGTCATAGACTGTAAGAATGCATAGGGTAACGAGGGAGGACACGTAACAAGGGCGTATCTATTGATGGACATGCGCGACCTGGGGAATCTGATCGACGGATCCAAGAGATCCAAGCCTAGAGAAGGTCGCTCTAGGACCAAGTAGATTAGGATTATTTATTTTTAGAATCGTTTTGGAATTCGAATGTAATAAGGAAAATGCCATTAGTGAATCATTTATTTATTGTTGTTTTTAGGTTCGTCTTATTTATTACATTAATGAAATGAGGCATTTATCAGCATTAAATTTCTCGAAATCTAGTTGTCTCTAGGCCTACCTAGGGCACAACGATGTTCCAAAACAAGGACGTGAATTTACATTTATGCAATACGTGTTTAAATACTGCAAATACTTTTCAGAATCTTTACTGACGTAATTACATTTTGTTTTTCTTTCTTTTTTATTATTACCATCCCCTAAGGTTGGTTCGCACATACTAGCATCGTTAGCATATCACACCAGATCCAGAGGCCCTTCACCTCCTCCTCCTCAAAGTTTATTGAAAAGTAAGGGAAACAAGATGGATGACATGAGTGGTGTTAGGAAAGACAACGCTACACATGCTGAGAATGTGAAAACTTCAGACAGTCGGACTCCGGCACAAAATAATTTGGTCATACGATTGGAATAGAAAATACTAGAATTGCAAGGGGAGCTTGAGCAGGTCCGCATCTTGGCAAAACTTTCCCTCACACTAAACATCCTAGACATTAACCAAAAAATGCACAAAATCCAGTACCTCCTCAAAACACACCACACCAATGTCCGCAAAATCCTCTCGCACTCCACCAATACGCAACACCTCCTCAAAATCCTAATCCTATACCCATACGGACACCCCCCCCTCAACACCAGCACCCGACTCAATATCTGCAAACTACTTACCATACTCCTCAGAATACCCCACAACCTATCCCCGATCTGCAAAATTCAACTAATGATCACCACTACACTCAAACCCTCGACATTCACCAAAACAATCCCATATACGTGGAAACCTTACCCCACTCCACTCAACCAACCTCATACACACCAGAATCTTCCAAGAAGGAGCTTCTCATTAAGAATATGTCAGGGTATCTCAAGAGGCTCACAAGCCGAGTTTAGAGTGTTGAAGGATGCAAAGGAATTGTAGGTCTAAATTTTGAGTATCTATGCATTCAACTGTCGCGCCCCCTTTATTTCGAGCAGCCCTTTCGGGGCCGGTTGAAAGGGTTTATGACATTGGTTGAGACAACTCGTTCCTTTTGGGAAAGGGGTTTGCATATTTCGAAGAGTCTCCACCGAATGATTTTAAGGTGCGTTAGGGCACCTATCAGGGGTTCATTTACATCTACATTTGGTAACCAGAGACCGGGTAAGGGCTTTAAATTATCCTAAGGGGAAGGTTTTAGGAACCCCTCAGGATCTATGATGAGTGGCGATTTTACCACTCATTTTGGCCTCTTTTCAGTAGATTTTGTGTTGCTAAATTGATATTTGAGGTTGCTATCAGTGTATAATTGCTCTATTTGCAGGAAAATGATGCCATGAAGTGGTTAAGGTCAAATTGGAGTGAAATTGAGCAAAAAAGAGTAAAGAAGAGAAAAGAGGGGAGCAATGGCCGAATGCGATCGCATATGCAACATGCGAATCGCATTTCGAGCCCAGAAGATCGCATACCGCAACAGAAAGATGAGTCAAGTTTAATGAGTGAAATGCGGTCGAATATGCGACCGCATATCGCAAATGCGGTTCGCATTTGAGTCGCATCACCATCTGATGCCTGAAGCTACATTGTAAATGCGACGCACGAATGCGATCGCATATCACTAATGCGGACCGCATATCTCAAATGCGACGACCCTCTGGGACCTAGGGTTTTGATAAGCGACGGAAAGAGTGAAGATGTGAATCGCATCCCTGATATGCGACAGGGATGCGATCGCATATGGGCCCGACAAGGGTGTTTTTGTCCACTTTTCACTCGAATTTTTGGCCCACTATAAAAATCATACCTTGGCAACATATTAGGTATCTGAAAATACATATCTTTGGCATAGTTTTTTTTGGACATATTCTGAGTTTTGTAAATATATTTTGAGTAGAGAACAACAAGTTTTGAAGCTAGGGATTTGCACACA
>MDKH01109683.1:0-10414 GCA_005239495.1 Nicotiana undulata
TTTCTTCGGTATAATTTGGACCATGCCAAAAAAAAGAAGGGATAGCCTTAACATACCTGAGTTTATTCTCTTGAGAAAGATTACACCGTACTCCCTTAAAACAACAAAATCCCAACGCTATTACACAGTATACCATCGTGTGAAATTTTGTTTAAGCAAATTTATTCCATAGCATATACATATCAATCTTGAAGTATTTAGTCTTGAAGTTCACTTTTATGAATAAAGACTTTAATCTTGAAGGCTTTAGTCTTGAAGTTCACTGTTACGAGTAAAGACTTAAATCTTAAAGTCTTTAACATTTAGACTAAAGACCTTAAATCTTGAAGCTTTAATCTTATGCCACCTATCCACTCCATTATAAGAGTCATACATAAGTTGACGTAGTGGATTCCACGTTGGTTTTCTCATCCTTATCCAATTAATTTTTTAATTAAATGGGTAATACCCATTACCCAATAATTAACTAATTATCCGTAGAATTAAAAATTATCTCGACTTACTTAAAATACTACTCACTTTTAATACACTTTATACACCTTACTATCATGACCATGTGGTACCTTGTTTGGTACTAGTCCATAAATATCAGGTATTTTAGCCCAGGGCCGTATTTCATCCCAAAATGTCAAACTTCGACAAAATTTATTTTCTTCAATTTTCTTACCTTCACAAATTTACTCATCTCTTGTTTGAAATAGCATAATGCTTATAATTTCAAAATAATCCCATTCCCGTACTTACGTCGATTAACTTACGACGAAACTTTAACGTGCGAAAAATGCGGGATAAAATATCTCATTTTCCGATCTTCCATCAATTTACTGATGGCGTACCTTCACGTACGAAAATATGGGGTGTAACATGCACACAACCTCAAAAATATCCTACGGACTTATTCGTGCGATCAAATCGCCAAAATAATGTCATAAACATCAAATTAAACATCAAAATCAATGAAATTTCTCAAAACTTCTTTAAACTTCAAATTTTGCATTTTGATCCGAATTACGTCAAACGAAGTCCGTTTCTTACCAAACATCATAGATAACACATATAAATCATATCGAACCTGTATCGGGCTTCGGAACTAAGATACGAGCCCGATACCACATGTTTCACATAACATTTCATTTTCAAAAACCTTTATATTTTTCAGAAATAATTTTCTTTAAAAATTTATTTCTCGGACTTGGGACCTCGGAATTCGATTCCGGGCATACGTCAAAGTACCATATTTTCACGGGTCCGAGTCTGTTTACCAAAAATATTGACCAAAGTCAACTCTATCCAAATTTCAACACAAAATTATTGTTTTTATCAGTTTCTCACATAACGGCTTCCCAGCTACACGCCCGGGTTGCGCACGCAAATCGAGGTGAGATATAAGGAGGTTTTCATGACCTAGCAACACAAATTTAGCTAGAAATACACAGGATGACCTTTTGGGTCATCACAATCTCCACCTCTAAAACAAACGTTCGTCCTCGAACGGACATAGAAAGATACCTGAATCGGGGAAAGATGGGGATATCGGCTCCGCATATCGGACTCGGACTCCATGTAGCTGCCTCAACAGGCTGACCTCTCCACTGAATACGAATCGAAGGATAACTCTTCGATCTCAACTGACGAACCTGCCGGGCTAATATGGCTACCGGCTCCTCCTCGTAAGTCAAATCCTTGTCCAACTGGACACTGCTGAAGTCTAGCACATGAGATGGATCGGCAACATACTTCCGAAGCATAGATACATGAAACACCGGATGCACAACTGATAAACTCGGTGGTAAAACAAGTCTGTAGGCCACCTCTCCTACCTTATAAAGAATCTCAAATGGACCAATGTACCTAGGGCTCAACTTGCCCTTCTTCCCGAACCTCATCACGCCCTTCATGGGCGACACCCGAAGCAATACCCAGTCACCAACCATGAATTCCAAATTATGAACTCTATGGTCTGCATAACTCTTCTGCCTGGACTGAGCTGTGCGAAGTCTATCCTGAATGATCTTCACCTTATCTAAGGCATCCCAGACTAACTCTGAACCCAACAATCTAGCCTCTCCCGACTCGAACAACCCAACTGGCGACCGACACCGCCTACCATACAACGCCTCATAAGGAGCTATCTGAATGCTCGAATGGTAGCTGTTGTTGTACGCAAACTCAGGTAAAGGCAAAAACTAGTCCCATGAAACTCCAAAGTCAATGACACATGCTCTCAACATATCCTCTAAGATCTGAATATTACGCTCGGACTGTCCGTCCGTCTGAGGATGAAACGATGTGCTCATCTCAACCCGTGTGCCCAACTCACGCTGAAATACTCTCCAGAAATGGGCGGTAAACTGAGTACCTCGGTCAGAAATAATGGACACGGGCACACCATGCAGGCGAACAATCTCCCTAATGTAGATCTTTGCCAAATTCTCCGAAGAATACGAAACTGATACAGGAATGAAGTGTGCTGACTTGGTCAGCCTATCCACAACGACCCACACCGCATCAAACATCCTTTGAGTCCGGGGGAGCCCAACTACAAAATCCATGGTAACACGCCCCCACTTCCACTCGGGAAGCTCAATTTGCTGCATCAAACCACCAGGTCTCTGGTGGTCGTACTTAACCTGCTGACAGTTTAAGCACCGAGCTACATATGACACAATGTCTTTCTTCATCCTCCGCCACCAATAATGTTGCCGCAAATCTTGGTACATCTTTGCGGCGCCCGGATGAATGGAATACCGGGAACTATGGGCCTCCTACAAGATCAACTCACGAATACCATCAACATGAGGCACACAAATACGACCATGCATCCTCAAGACTCCCTCATCATCAACTGTAACCTGCTTGGCACCTTCGTGCCGGACCGTATCTCTAAGAACACATAAATGATGATCATCATACTGCCGGTCTCGAATACGATCAAACAATGAAGAACGAGCCACAATATAAGCCAAAACACTGCCAGTCTCCGAAACATCCAATCTCATGAATCGATTGGCCAAGGACTGAACATCTAAAGCAAGTGGTCGCTCCCCGACCGGTATATAAGCAAGACTACCCATGCCGGCTGACTTCCGGCTCAAAGCATCGGCCACCATATTGGCCTTTCTCGGATGATATAGAATGGTAATGTCATAATCTTTCAACAGCTCTAACCATCTTTTTTGCCTCATATTCAACTCTTTCTGCTTGAACAGATACTGCAAACTCTTGTGATCCGTGAACACCTCACATGACACACCATACAGATAATGCCTCCAAATCTTCAACGCATGAACAATGGCTGCTAACTCTAAATCATGAACTGGATAGTTCTTCTCATGAATCTTTAACTAACGTGAAACATAAGCTATAACCTTGCTATCCTGCATCAACACTGCACCAAGTCCAACCCGTGAAGCATCACAATACACGGTATATGGCCCTGAACCTGTGGGCAAAACTAACACCGGTGCTATGGTCAAGGCTGTCTTGAGCTTCTGAAAGCTCGACTCACACTCATCAGACCACCTGAACTGGGCACCCTTCTGAGTCAATCTGGTCATTGGGGATGCAATAGATGAATACCCCTCCACAAATCGACGATAATAACCTGCTAAGCCCAAGAAGCTCCGAATCTCTGTAGCTGAGGTGGGTCTAGGCCAATCTCTGACTGCTGAAATCTTCTTGGGGTCCACCTGAATACCCTTTGCCGACATCACATGACCCAGAAATGCTACCGAACTCAACTAGAACTCACGCTAGAGCTACTATTTCTACAGGGAGATCATATGTCATCCTACATATGGGAGGGACAGTTACTGGCCCAGTCGTTCCGCGCCACGAGAGTAGACGATATGTGGCTTTCTTAAGGCCCACTCTTTCCATCCCCGTATAGTCATGCGCCTCCAGGATACAGGTTTTTATAGGATTGTGGAGATCGGCCGGCTGCAGCTAGATTGGTCGTTGATCACAACCCTGATAGAGCGGTGGCGATCGGAGATGCACACATTCCATTTTCCCATTGGCGAGGCCACTATCACGCTTCTGGACGTGAGGTCCTGTACGGGCTTCGCGTTGATGGACGCATTGTTGCTTTGCCGAATGCCATCAGAGAGTATATGGGTGTGCAGTACCTGGAGATGCTGCAACAGCTTACCGGTTTCTAGCCACCGGATAAGACTGCATTGATTGGGGCCAGTCATCAGCAGTTGACGCCCGTGCGACAGTATTTGGAGGCGATGCACGCTGACATCATAGATGATACACCGGAGCTTCATGTTCACCGGTACACGAGGTTGTTGTTGCTGCTTATGTTTGGAGGGGTTTTGTTCCCGAACACTTCGGGGAACCTAGTCAGCTTTAGATTTCTTCATTATCTTGAGATGTTAGATGATTTACATCATTACAACTGGGGTGTTGCTGTTCTAGGTTACTTGTATAGGCAGATGTGCCGAGCGAGCATGGTCGCCCAGTGAGACGTTGCTAGATTTTTGTCGCTGCTACAATTGAAAGCATAGTCGAATACTCTATTCATTATAACATACCTAGTCAAAATATACCTTAAATTTTACGTGCACTTTGTATATTAGGTTTGGGCCTAGGAGCGGTTGCTGCAGTTGCAGGCACCTCTACCACCCTTAGCTCCGGGTGCACCACCTCCATTTCTCCCTATAGCTAGGAGGTGGGTCGATAGGCGAGGATATTGACGGGAGTACGAGGCTCGACATAATCTCCCCAATTGCAGGGATTTGTTGGATTTGCTGGAGGGCGCACAGGTAAATGTATACCTAAGTTTACTTGTCTTGGATTCATATGTGTTGCGTATACTCAAGTTTCCTATTGTTACTTAGTAGTTCACTTTGAGGCCATACAACGACGATCTAATAGTTGGTGTGCCCGATTATTGCTCGACCGGCCACATTATGTGGAGTTCTTCCATCCCGTTGATGTGCCTTGATATTGTCGAGCATGATGCCACCGAGCAAGTACTTCGCCAGTTTAGCCGCCCGCAGCTTTTACCACCACCGCTCGCTTGGCATATGACTCATTAATATTGGGATGATCGTACCAGGGTGGACCAGACATATGTGGCATGGCTAGAGGCGCAGATTGATACTTGGGACCAGCGACATGACTTGATTCCGCCCCCTCCCTCTCCACCTGAGCGGGCGGATGGTGAGCATGAGTATATGACCTGGTACTGCAGCGTTACCCAACTTTTCGTCGGGAATCCCATTTATTGCGTTGGCGGTCGGTACGTTCCATACGCCGGGAGGCACGAGGCACTGGTATGTTATTTGGTATACTTACTTATAACGTTAACCTAGCATTCCATAATTTAAATTTTACATGTTGTGCAGGCTATTGGCCTACATTTGTTTCACCAGTTGGGACTACAGATGCAGTAGCATACCGGCGAGGGAGCAGCCGCTTTGCACGAGTATGGACGTCAAATTACCGATTTGACTTCCCAGACATTGAGGCGAGCCCGAGATCATGATCACTTAGGATACGAAGCTGCTTATGTGCACCAGAGCAGTACCTTCGTGGGCCAGCAGTAGAGCCGGAACGTGGTCGACGTGGTTCACGCCCCACTAGGTAAGGATGTCCCACGAGATAGGGGTGTCCCACGAGGTCGTGGGGGTCGGCGAGGAGGTGTCCCCCAGCAAGGGGGCATTGAGGCACCTGTTGAGGATGTTGGAGTTGATCAGTCGGGTGACCTCCATGATCCAGACCATTCTCACAGCAGCATACCGTCATTAAGAACTTGTCTTACTCCAGGGACAGTGAACCTGTCAGCTCCATTGTTGATCGCGGGCACGACCATTACGCGAGACGATTGGGATCAGTATTTCCCTGATCCTCTAAACCCATCGGCCGTTGCTGATCGCCCGACACGAGAAGTGGATAGTGGGCGCCGACTGAGTTATGGCTCATCATCGAGGGATGCTGAGGCGCTTTCACAGTCGCAGGTTTGTTTTTATTACTAATAAATTTAAATTGGTTTTTATCTCATTGATTAGCCATAAATATCTTTATGTTTTTTTTATTAAGGCTTCATCCTCGCCTGTTATGGAGGCCACTTTGTGCGATACTGACCTGGCTGCGACGAATGATTATATTCAGGAGCCCGACGAGACCATGGTAAGATAGTTAAATTTTTGTGACTTAAAACGTACATTACTAATATATATTTCATATACTAAAATATATTATTATTCCATCAATGATGATGCACCTCTAGCCCTTTCAACAAACCTTTCTGCCATTTGCTTGAATGACATTCACACCATGGCAGTGACAGGCAATCCTCGTGCAGACTTCAATAACCCGTTGAAAGACTCTAACACATTTGTAGTCGGAATTCCCCATCTTCTGCCACCATCCGCATGCCAAGTCCAGTTGTCAAGCTTATGTCGCATCAACCAACGATAGGGTCTCTCGTCTTCCTGCCTAGTATTCCATGCGCCTCCTGAATTTACACTTTTGGTGTTCTGTTGCAGCCATCTACATTAAATCATGCAAATCCTTGTTGGGATGTACCTTCTGGAAATTGGCCTTCAGGTGCTCACACAGTAATGGTGGTAGGCATACGGTTCTTGCCATGCAGGCAAATTCTGTACAGAACTTAAAATACCATCATGTCGATCAGATATTAGACAAATACCTGAACACTGTTTGATTACGTGCTCTTTCAAGTGATTCAAAAATAGTGTCCACGTCTCTTGGATTTCATTGGCACAAATAACAAAAGCTATGGGAAATATACTTCCAATAGCATCTACTGCAATGGCGATCAACAGCTTAATATCATACTTCCCATAGACATGAGTGTCGTCTATGGATATTACTGGCCGGCAATGCGAAAAACCATCAATTGCTGGTTTAAATGCCCAGAACACATATTCGAATATATATTTTGGTATTCTCGGACTCCTCTCAAGCTTCCATTCAACAACAGTCGCGGGGTTAAAGTGTTGCAATGCAGCTATGTACCTGAGTAAGATGCAAAAGACTTATCCATGTTACCATAAACAATTTCAAACGCATGTTTGCGCCCGAGAAATGCCTTTCTTTTGGTAATGGTGAACCCATATTCCTGGTGGACAGATGTTATACACTCTTTGATCTTGTACCTCATGGGCGCTTCGATGTGTGGAATTAAGACAGGAGAAATAAAGTCAACATTCAAGTTAAAATGATTCCCATTGAATGTGTCCATTACACAATTGTGGGTGCCCAATGTATTTACCCACAACCCACATATTTGTTTTCTTCTTCCACGCACGCAACATCTAATTACAACCCGTAAACCATATACGACAGACTACCTTGTATACATCTGGATATGACTCGTGTACTGTGATCTCACGACAGTCTTTTACGTTTTACATTAGCACCGCCCTGGTTAGGCGCACTTTATCGGGAAAAGCATGCCCTTTGACAACATCGCTGCTCTAGATTCATCCCACAATGCTGTCCGAATTTTGTCAATATCCCTTGTAAGGGCATCCACATCCGGCATACTTGGAAAATGATCAATGTAGGGAATCTCCCTTGAATGAAACGGCACGTGGGACTCGCACACTCTTGGTCTAACGGGGGGTAGAGCATGCTCCATCGTCAAATCAGGTCCAGCATTCTCTTCCTCCTCATCATCACCCTCATCAGGGAAGGGTGTGTCATCTCCAAACTCATCGGCATTGTTGTCATAATCACTATTCTCTTCCTGACTCTGTGCATCTGCCAGATCCCGATTAAATATGTTATCTTCGGGCAATTGAGTAAGGACAAGACCTTCAAGTTGCTCGTTTTCACTGCACAACCAACAAAATAATGAGTTACTCAAATTGATCCAAACTTTACATATAGCTTTATCATTTCACTTACAAATCGTAATGTGTTGACATCCCATGATAGACATTATCCTATTGGTGATGACTCCCAGATGGACCACCATGATCCAACACACCAGAACTAGGCATATTCCAACTGGGCGTTGGTTCATGAATTGCAAAATACATATATGGATGGTATCCCCTATGGAATATATGAGTGTTAATACAAATTCAATACAGCAAAAGTAAACATCGTAACATAAAGGAAAATTGAAGTGTATACGGTCAAAATCGGGCTCGACCGATTTTGGAGATTTCTGTTGACATCGGGGGCAGACCCAGGGTGCAACTACGAGAGGAATTCCTCGAGCGATAATACCGAAGGGTTGGCGCACCTCGAGAAAAGTAAAGGATCAGAGCCTGTCATGGGAATGCGCGGGACTCCCGTGAGCACGTCATTGAAGCTGACAAGCGCCTGCAAAATAGTACAAATCCGTACCGGACTACTGAATAGTTGTACCAATTGTATTCCTTTGTAATACATGCTTATGTACTATGTTGGGATTTCCCCTCCTATATAAAGGGGACCCTTATTGTTTTTGCACACACAACATATTCAATACAAGGAACAAGAACATTCTCTGCTCTCTAACTCAAACATCCTCTATTATCTCTTTACCAATTTATTACTTGCATTTACTGTATTTCATTGATTGTATTTCATTCATTGTCCATAATTGATCATAAATATCCTCCCCCGAGGTCCATAGAACTATTATAGCTTCATCGATCGCGTGCCACTAGCCGCGAACCTTGACCTCGAGGATCTATCTCGGCTAGCTCAGAACCCCCGATCCAAGGCAGTCTGGTTTGCCTATCCTCGATCTCATATCATTTAACCTTATTTTCGTTACTCACACTTAGCATATATTTCCTAACAACTAGCATTAAAATAAATGGCATATTTTTAGAACCACATAATCAAATTTAATTGTAATTACCATTTTCAAGGGAAACAGTTTGGAGCCCACCGTGGGGCTAAAAATAATAGTGATTGTTTTAGTGCTGGTTCTCAAAAAACGCAAGTTATCCTTCACACATTTTGTTGTCCAAGAATCTTTGATTTCAGGTCAAAATGTCTGACTCGGTGAATGCACACAAGCCACGTCTCTGAGAATTTTGAAGAGAATGGTGTGGTTCTTTTAGATGCTGGCGCACCGCTGCAAATCCGTGACAGCACACAAGAACTAACCCCCGCGGGCATAGATTCGGGCGACACCCAACATGACGACGTCAGCTCCCACATTGATAGGAGCACGCGTTGAGGGGGTCTAAATGAAGCGCAGGGAACCCTCGCTCGAAGGGAAAGAGGGGTCAGCCTCCACAAAATCTTCGAAATGCTCCAGGCACAACAAGTGGCGATTACTCAACTGCAAAACCATCACAAGATTTCGAGCGCGATGGCACCTAGAACGGCCCCTCGAACACAACGGATACCAGAGGGATCAAGCAATAACGGGTCAACAGCCGACCCCGCTATTTTGAAAATGCTCGAGGACCTCAAAAAGAGGATAGAGTCAAGGTTCTCGGAGAGAGAACCAAGGCTATGTAAGGAAAGACAGCAACGTTACGCCGAGAATCGAAGAAACACCAGAGGAAGCAGCACGCCCCGAATCGATCGCAGGACGGACCGGGACCGGGATCCTTGAGGACCAGTGAATAAAGCTAGATTCAGAAGGCGTACGGTGCCGTCGGAGGTGCCCTTATCGCCCAAACACAACTTCAACATTGGCTTTTCAGATATCGTATCAGCCATGGGAGATTTCGAAGACACCAGGTGGCCAAAGCCCATACTATCAGACTGTGATGAACCAAGGGGTCATTTTATAAAATTTGACTCCGTTCCATGCTTAATAGCCATAAAAAAGACTAAAATTATGTCACGACCCGCATCCGGGTTGTGATGGCGCCTGTCGTGGAACCAGGCTAGCCAACCGTTACACAATACTCAATTCATTTACTAGAGAAATTTACTCATTTTTGGCTCAACTCATAGAAATACGAAAAATTTTAATCAGTTAAAAACAATCTAACAGAAGAAATAAGCTCCAACAATCAATCTAGGATCTGGAGTCACGCAGTCATGAGCTACTAACATCAATACAACTGAGAAATAATACTGAAGTTTTAAGTTTCCAATTTCTAATACAGGAGGAAAAATAAGGAAAAAAGGGACGGGACAGCGAACGCCAGCTGCTACCTCGTCGGCTCTGAGAGATAAGCTGATATCACCGATCCGCGCCGAATCTCGGTGCACCTGGATCTGCACACACATTGTGCAGGTAAGTAACGAAAACAACCTACGGTCTGAGGAGGTAGTGACGAACTCAACCTCCGTAAATAACAATTCGAATAATTAATGTTTCAGAAATAACCGAGAATATCAGTGACAATCATGTTATATAAATGACCCTAGAACTTAGTCACCATCCGTGAATAACAAATAAATGTCATGTATATAGCATGCAACTCTCACATGTGGTCCTCTCGGTACACATAATTGGCCATTGGCCCAGGGAAAT
>MDKH01162730.1:0-11789 GCA_005239495.1 Nicotiana undulata
TTTCGTTACTGCCTAACCTTAGTGCCTTTAGAGTTTAGGTTAGTGGTGAGGTGAGGGGTCTGGGTCTGGGCCCTAGGGATTAATGTAGGGGTGGGCTTCGCAGTGGGCTTGGCCTCTTGGGGCTTGGGGGTGTCACCTGGGGTTGGGCCTGGGTGGGTAGATGATTAGATATAGGCAGCAGGGTCCAAAAAAAAATCCATAAAATTTCGGTATTTAAATTTTAAAATTTTAATACCGAAAACCGAACCGAAATACCGAAAATGTAATACCGAATTAGACCGAAATACCGAAAAAAACCGAAACCAAAATACCGAATTAATTCGGTTCGGTTCGAAATTCGATTTTCCGGATTTTATGCCCACCCCTAGGACTGGGTGTACCGGTCTTGTGTTAAATCTATTGGGGGTCTGGAGACCTGGGCAGACCTATTATTGCTTATCATGGTTGACTTCGATGTGATTTTGGGCATGGATTGGCTATCTCCATGCCATGTTGTTCTTGACTGTCACGCCAAGACCGTGACCTTAGCTATGCCTAGATTGTCGAGGATTGAGTGGAGAGGTTCAATGGAGTATGTGCCTAGTTGGATGATTTCCTACCTGAAGGCTCAGCGTATGATTGGGAAGGGATGTGAGTCTTATCTGGCTTTTGTGAGAGATGTTAGTAGTGATACTCTTTCTATTGATTCTGTTCCTGTGGTCTGTGAGTTTCCGGACATATTCCCTGCAAACCTGCTAGGCATGCCACCTGACAGGGACATTGATTTTGGTATTGACTTGGTTCAAGACACCCAGCCTATCTCTATTCCACCTTACCGCATGGCCCCAGCAGAGTTGAAAGAGCAGCTTCAGGAACTTTTAGATAAGGGGTTCATTCGGCCTAGTGTATCACCTTGGGGTGCACCGGTGTTGTTCGTGAAGAAAAAGGATGGTTCCATGCGCATGTGCATCGATTATCGACAGTTGAACAAGGTTACGGTGAAGAACCGATATCCTTTACCTCGTATTGATGACTTGTTTGATCAGCTTCAGGGATCTAAGGTGTTCTCCAAGATTGACTTGAGGTCTGGGTATCACCAGTTGAAGATTCGGGATTCTTGTATTGGTAAAAAAGAGTTTCACACGTAAGATGATTCTTGACAACTCAGCCAGCTACGTGGACCAAGGAAAACGTGATAGCTGGACATGATTCTATAAAGAGGCAAAGAGCAGAAAGGTACGGATCAATAAACCTTCGGGGTAATCAGCTACGGGAAACTCAACCTGATTGAGACAGGGAAGAGACACGGTCGGAACGAATCTGGACAGAGCTACGGACAGATTCAGGGATCCACCATTAATGACTCACACATTAGAATTAAGTGAGCATGAAATAATATATCAGCCTTGGACTGCAATTAAGTCTCAAAGATTAGCTGATTTGTCATTAACTTTAGTAATAGCATTGTCCCTGAAGTAGGAAAAGAGTTATAACTCTTTAAAGGTGCTAATCCGGGTTTATGGACCCTATTTACTGATGGCTCTTCCAATGTAAAAGGCGCCGACTTAGGCATAGTCTTAATATCACCCACGGGTGAAAAGACACAACAAGCTATTAAATATTATCATGTAACTAACAACGAAGCAGAGTACGAAGTTGTCATTGCAGGACAAGAACTCACACGAGAACTCTCAATCGAGCAAATTGTAATCAATAGCGACTCCTAACGGCTAGTGAATCAAATGCAGGGGACTTACATTGCTCGAGAGACTCGGATGCAACAGTACCTGGAAAAGGCACGAGAGCTTGTGAAACAATTCAAAACATGGAAGGTAATACAAATACCTAGAGAAGAAAATGCAGAGGCAGATGCATTAGCTAACCCCACAGCAGTCACGAAAGTAACAAACAAAGACAATGCAATTGTTGTTCATTTATTCCATTCACCGATGGACCAGGACAGAAATGAGGTAACTTTCAACAATTTAACCTAGGATTGGAGAAAAGAAATTCTAAGTTTTTTGCAGAATGGTACCGTACCTGAAGATAAGAAAACAACTCAAGCACTCTGTCGTAAAGATGCACGGTACTGCCTCATTCGCAATACATTATATCGCAAGATGTTCAGAGGGCCCCTAGCTAAATGCCTCAGACCTAATCAAACGGAGTTCGTGATGAAAGAAGTCCACAAAGGACACTGTGGAAATCACTCAGGGGTGATATCCTTGGTAAAAACCCTAATCAGAGCTGGGTATTATTGGCCTAAGATGGAAGAAGAGGTCGAGAACTTCGTATCCAAATGCGACAGATGCCAAAGGTTCGCCAATAACATGCATCGACCAGCGGAATTATTACATCCAATTATATCCCCATGGCCCTTCATGAAATATGGTATGGACATAGTAGGACCTCTTCCCCCAGCTAAAGGACATGTACGGTTTCTACTCGTGCTAACCGACTATTTTACAAAATGGGTAGAGGTAGAAGCATTCAAACAGGTGCGAGAAAAGGAAGTTAAAAGCTTCTTATGGTGAAACATAATATGTCGCTTTGGTATACCAAAGGATATCGTGTGTGATAATGGCCCACAGTTCATAGGCTCACAAATCACAGAATTCTTCGAAAGCTGGCAAATCAAATGGATCAACGCCATACCACCCCGTGGCTAACGGTCAAGCAGAATCAACGAATAAAATCATCATCAACAACCTGAAGAAACGGCTAGATAAAGCCAAAGGAAATTGGCCTGATGAGTTACCAGCGGTACTATGGGCATACAGAACAACTTCAAAAATAGCCACGGGAGAAACTCCGTTCGCACTTGTCTGTGGCTTAGAAGCCTTAATACCTGTGGAAATTGGCGAACCAAGCATAAGGTTTATAACAGCCATGGAGGAAGCAAACGACGACGAATTGAGGACTAATCTAGATCTGCTTGAACCACGAAGGGAAGCATCGCTAATACGGATGGCATCTCAAAAACAAATCATAGAGCGTTATTACAACCGTAAAGCTCATCTCAGATACTTCAAGATTGGGGACTTCGTCCTCAAAAAAGTCTTTCAATCAACGAAAGAAGAAGGCGCAGGAAAGTTGAACCCAAATTGGGAAGGACCCTACAAAGTCCGAGGCATAGCTGGAAAGGGCGCCTACGAGCTGGAAGCTATGGACGGCAGAATCCTACCGACAAGTTGGAATGCCATCCACTTGAAGAAGTACTACTTCTAAGGAAAAGAAGTACCCCCGGTCAGGTATCACACGTTCGATTTTATTTTGAACATTTAAAATTTTACTAACTTTTTTAGATGATAGGCATAAAGCTAACCCATCACCAGATGATGATATTAGACCTGCAAAGACGCGAGGAAGTAACTCAATTCCCGGTCTAGGGTTACACTTTCTGATGGACGTTTTAAAGGGTTAAGCAGTCATCATCTAAAAACTATATACCTTCGAGTCCCGCATGTTTTTCCTTTTCAGGAAAAGGACCACAAGGAAGGAATAGTCAAGTGCTCGAGATTTCATTCTTCAAAGCTCAAACACTTGGGGGACTATACAGTATGGAAGGCTAAGACGAAGCAAAGAAGACTATCAAAAAGTCAAAGCTCGAGCCTGAAGATCCATCTACCCAACAAGTCAAGTGATACGAGCAGAATCGAAAGAGCTAAAAACTCAAATGCAAAGCCTAATTCAAAAAACCTTCGAACAATATTCGGGTTGAAAGGCAAAATATTAGCCACGAGGAAGAAATGCACATCTTTTTACTTATTCAAAACTGTTGTAACCAAAAAACAATTAGGGGTAAAATATCATCATCATTGTACTCATTCAAAAACTGTTGTGATTAAAAACAGTTACGAAATCTTTGTACTCATATAGAAAACTGTTATCAAATAAAATAGTTACGGATGGAAGATCAAAATCCTTGTATTTGTTCAGAAAACTATTATCAAATAAAATAGTTACGGATGTAAAAACATTTTCCACGTACTTATTAAAAGCTGTTATCAACAAAAATAGTTGCAGGTGAAAACCCCAATCTTTATAAAAAATGTTACGAATGAAAAACAGTTGTTCCCTTGTATTAACTCGAAAAAGCTATTACATATGAAAAACAATGACGAAATACAAGTGTATATCAAATCTGTTAAATAAAAACAATTGCAACATGAGTTTTAGACGATAATCAAACACATGTAAAATGTCGTGGAAGTTCAAACAAAAAACTTTCCTCAGAAACATTCTTAAACATGTGAAAAATTCCTATCACTCTATTGCATTATTACACCATCATGAAGTTGAGACGTCTTCTTCATTAAGTGTTAATCATAAAGGGCCCTCTTTCATAAACAAAGCCTACTACAAAAGGCTCATATTTTATATACAACGCCGTGCCTACTATAGAAAGGTACGAGTGATTTCAGCATCTTCATGCAAAAACTCAGAGGTAAAACAGAAACCTAAAAATTAAAGCATGCAAAAGACTTAAGAGTGAAACAAAAACTCAAAGCAAAAAAGTCATACTTGCATATATTCAAAAAGAGCGGCTAAGTAAGAACTAAGTACTAACTAGTACTTAGCCGCGTATAATTTATACATTAAGGTGCCCCTAAGTTGTCAGTTGGGGACTTTAAAAGGTCCAAATCTACCCCCGATGGAGCTGGGGGTAACCACCAATCAAATATAAAAAAAAGGTGAATCAACAGCTTAATCTTCTTGAGGAGGAGGAGTGACTTCTTCACGGGCGGCAGGAGCAGGAGCAACTTGAGACGAAGAGGCGTGAGCAGCATGAGTCTCACCTTCAGGTGAAGAGAGAGTATGATCTTGTTGAGTCTTCTCCATGGCTTCCTTGATTTTAGCAATTTCAGCGTCAAGATCAAAATCTTCCCGACTCATTTCCGCCAATGTGTCGAGGCGAGAATTCATGTATGCCCAACTAACATCGACATCAGTCGTCTCTTAGAGAGCATCATAATCTCTCTCCCATACCTCAAGCTCATCTCTTAGCCCGTCCTTCTCAGCTTCAGCAGCTTCATGGTCAGCCCTCAAAGGTACAATCGACTCCTCCAGAGATTGAACTTTATCTAAAGCATTGCGAAGATCCTCCTAAGTCCGGGTGAGTGACTGCACAAGCTCGCCTGAGCATTCCTCCTTCTGCCCCAGCAAATCTTTCAAGCTCCTAACTTCTTCTGAGGCACGAGTTAATTGTTCAGCAAACGAAGACTCAAGAATGCTCTTGTCTTTGTTCGCTTGGTTAGAGGAAGCCTTCTCCACTGCCAATTCCGCAGCCACGACTCTCAACTGTCGTTCCAAGGTACACTTCTGTTCTTCTAAGGCTTCCATGTCGAGCCTCAGGCTTTCATATTGCCCCCTTCCAATTCCCTGCTTCAGCATGCCACTCTTTTAGCTCTTGCTCAGTGTTAGAAATCCTCTTCATAAGTTCTATGCCTATAAGATTGGTCTACAAAAAAAGAAATCAATTAGATATGATAGATTTGATGTACAAAAATGAAATGAGAGACAACGCATTTTACCTTCAAAGAGGAATGAACGATTTTGTTAGCCCATGTAAGGGCGCTATGGCTATCAAGCTTAGTCCTCTCTGTTGGGCCAATCAAAGGCTTCAGCCACACTTCGGGTTGGCCAGATTTCTTAAAAAGGCTTCCATCAGCCGGAACCTCAATTAGAACTTGCCTCATCTCCTTGCTGGAATACCCTACTTCTCTAACAGGAGGAGGCATGGAAGCAGGCTGAGGTAAAGGAGCCACGGATAATGAAAATTGTGAAGCAGAAGAAGTAATAGACACGGAAACTTGAGGGAGTGAAAGAGCCACAGGCAAGGCAGAAACGGGAGTAGTAATAGCCAAGGGAGTGGAAGAAATAACAGGAGCAGACGAAAGAGCTTCTCTGGAAGAAGCGGGAAAAATAGCCAAAGGGACTTCATCAATAGCGGGGCCAGAGCCTTCGCGGAACAAGTGATCCACAGACTCATGTACGGAAGAGGGAGAAGCATCTTCAGAGGTAGAGGGTATGACTTCAGGTACGGAAGGCACAACCACGGGTGAAGACTCATCGTCCGAAATCACCCTCCTTTTTCGTGACATGTGCACCAAAATGCCCTCCTCTTCTTCTTCTTCTTCTTCTTCTTCTTCTAAGGTTCGAGACTCACTAACCTTCCTCTTCTAGGAAGAAGAACCAGCAATAATTTCTTGGGCCTGAGCCAGAGACATTTTCGGAATGGACGCAGCAAACACCCTACGAGCGGGAAACCCTATCAAAAGGAAAAAGGTTAAGCGAAAGAGGAAAAGAGGCTCGAGTAAGGAAAGGAACGGAAACCAAAGCTTCACTTACCATGTGTCTTTACTTTCCAACTGTACTTCCCAGAGAAGTACTTCCAAGACCTTTCTTCCAAGGGAGCAACCGACAACAATTTTTCTACCCAATCACGGATACCGGAGACATTCTCAACAGTACCCATGATTGCTGAAGGAAGAAGAAACATATACGGTATTAGTAAAACACTTCATGCAAAAATAAAAAAAATAACAAATGTGAGCTAAAATGTACTCACGTGCATGATTCCACTTCTCAGGGAAGGGAAGATTTTCCTCGCCCACTAAACCAGCAGTGGGCACAACAACATACTGGAGGTACCAACCTCTGTCCTTATCGTCTCCAGGGGTTACCAACACTCTTTTACTCCTAGCAGCCAGAGTAAAAATCCCTTGACGAAATAAGGCAGGAGAATAAATACGAATAAGATGGTTAAAAGTAAAAGGAACTGAGGCTGAAGTAGCTAAGCATATGAGACACACAACAACCCGCCACACAAGAGGACCAACCTGTCCTAAGCAAATTCTGAAGAAACAGTAGAAGTCAATGATGACTGGATCGATATGAGGTCTAAATCCTAAAGTAAAAGGGTACGTATAAACAAAAGAATACCCCATCTTGTAAGACGTTATTCTTTGGTTGCTATTCGGAATATACACAGGGAAATCAGACCTCCAAAACATTCCCTGTGAACAAGGGAAATCTGACCTTCAGTGATAAGGGTAGGGTACCTATCAACACTATCAAGAGATAACGACTGATCTACAAGGACTTGACTATCCCTAGTAAAGGTAAACTCAGCAGGAATGATTTCGTCTACTCGTGGTTCGCTTAAAGGTCCATGATGATCTCTACCCCTAGATGAAGACCTGGAAGCCCTAGCTCTTGGAGAAACTAAAGACCTAGCAGATTGAGGAGAAGTAATCTGGGAAGAAGAAGAGCCTCTCGAAGGAGTAACACCTAAGCTCCTTAATCTACCACCTCTCCGACTCCGGGTTGGAGAAGAAGAAGGGGTTAATCCTTCAACATGTATAACTCTATCAGGTTGGTTAGAGGAAGACATACTTACGAAGACAAGAAGGAATTCTTTACAAATAAAAGAGTCAAGTTATAAAGCGTTTCGTGAAAGTAAAGAAAAGAAGAGAGGTATTTATACTTGAAGACAACCGTCAAACATGAGAAAAAACAATGATGAGAAAAGTCATAATTGAAGGTGTCACTTCGTGACTGACGCAGCTGCAAAAAGCCCTAAAAGGCGCTGAGTAACTGCAGAACCAATCCGGAAGGGACACGTGGTTTGAGCATTAAATGGAAGTGACAAACGACACCTATGTTCAGAAAAGGATACAATGTTTCGGGATAAAGTGGCGGCAAAATATTCCCGCCATAAATGCGTATCCACTTACCAAATATTAATCGATAAATAAATGGTAAGTGGGGGGACTATCTATATTGGTAAAAAAGAGTTTCACACGTAAGATGATTCTTGACAACTCAGCCATCTACGTGGACCAAGGAAAACGTGATAGCTGGACATGATTCTATAAAGAGGCACAGAGCATAAAGGTACGGATCAATAAACCTTCGGGGTAATCAGCTATGGGAAACTCAACCTGATTGAGACAGGGAAGAGACACAGTCGGAACGAATCCGGACAGAGCTACAGGCAGATTCAGGGATCCACCATTAATGACTCACACGTTACACAACCTTCATGCAACAGTTACGGTTATCCTTTGTAACGCCCCATTAATGTAATAATTAGTCATTAATGAGTGATCATTGCAAGAGATAGACGTTATATTAAGAAATTCCCTATATAAGGGAAGAGAATATAACTTGTAATGGACATCTGGACTACGAATACAATACACTTTACTTTTCTGAAGCATCTTATTATCATCCTCTACTTATTCTTCTTTACTTAATATTATTTCCTTGATTATCAGTAACCCGCGTTCATCCTAAAAATAGCTTTGGTCAAAGGATCTAATTCTTTGGTTAAACAATTTTGACATTCCGAAGACTGCTTTCAGGACCAGATATGGTCATTACGAGTTTCTGGTTATGTCATTTGGGATGACCAATGCCCCAGCCGCGTTCATGCATTTGATGAACAACGTGTTTCAGCCTTACCTTGATTCATTCGTCATTGTGTTCATTGATGACATCCTGGTGTATTCTCGTAGTCAAGAGGAGCATGCTCAGCATTTGAGGGTTGTGTTACAGAGGTTGAGGGAGGAGAAACTTTATGCAAAGTTCTCCAAGTGTGAGTTTTGGCTTGGTTCGGTAGCTTTCTTGGGGCATGTGGTGTCTAGTGAGGGTATTCAGGTTGGTCCGAAGAAGATTGAGGCGGTGCAGAGTTGGCCCAGACCGTCCTCAGCTACAGAGATTAGGAGTCTTGGTTTGGCGGGTTATTATCGTCGCTTTGTGGAGGGATTTTCTTCTATTTCTTCACCCTTGACCAGATTGACCCAGAAGGGTGCTCCATTCAAGTGGTCCGATGAGTGTGAGGAGAGCTTTCAGAAGCTCAAGTTAGCATTGACCACAACTCCGGTATTGGTCTTGCCTAATGGTTCGGGTTCTTACACAGTCTATTGTGATGCTTCTAGGGTTGGCTTGGGAGCGGTGTTAATGCAGGACGGTAGGGTGATTGCCTACGCGTCTAGACAGTTGAAGGTGCATGAGAAGAACTATCCGGTGCATGATCTTGAGTTAGCTGCCATCGTTCATGCCTTAAAGATTTGGCACCATTATTTGTATGGAGTACAGTGTGAGATTTTTACCGACCATCGCAGCTTGCAGTATCTGCTGAGGCAGAAGGACTTGAATTTGCGCCAGAGGAGATGATGCTGCCTAAAATTCTTAAACCATTTCACTCGGTCAAAATTGGCCATCATATCTTTACCCGACAACTCTTTCATCCTTCCCGGGTAAAGATGGGTAGCTGTTGATACCCAATTGTTTTCTCAAATCATTGTAAAATTTGAATATATGCCTTCAAAATCGCTTTTAATAATAACTGGCAGTTTTCCCATAATTTTACATATTTTATTAATTTCTTTTCCAATTTATTCAGTATTTTTATTCAATAATTATGCATAAATTGTATTACAGATAATTCTCAAATATTTCCCAGCTCAATACAGTATTTTAATCCTATTGGGATTTAATTATTTTCGTAAATTAGCCAATTTGGTATTATTTAGCTCTAATTACAAATTTTACAATTATGGCCTAATTGTACATTTATGCTTTTTAATTCGATACTTGGTCATTTTATATTTTTAATATTAGCTAATTACCTTAAGTTTCATCTATGTAGCATTAATTTTATTTTTATATAATTATTAGTTTTTTTTTATTAATTATGATTTTAATGGGTATTTAACAATTAGCCATTTGTATTTAAAACATAGCCTAAATTAAACCCAACCCACCTGATTTAATTAACCCAATTAACCACAGCCCAAACCTTAATCTCTACCCGGCCCAACCCCACAACTAATCTGAGCCGTTGATAAATTTAGATCAACGACCCAGATTAGTGTTACCTTAATTAATCCTAAACGACCTACCCCAAACCTTCATTTCCCCTCTCTCATTCTCTCGTTACACTCCGCCTGCCTCTCCTCTCATCTCTCTCAAACGCTCTCTGCTAGAGCCGCCGTAGTCCTCGCCTGCCGTTACTTTGCCGGTGACCATGGTGGTCTCACCACCACACCCAGGCTATGGCTCTCCTTCCACGCCGGATTATCATTACCCTGAGGGCCTCAAGAGAACCTGAAGTAGTTCACTCATCTCCCATGACCTCTCATGCTATTCTCCGGCCGTCCATGGTCGTCCGAGTAAGGTTCCTTTATTTCCGGCTAGGACCAGTGGTTCTTAGGCCTTTTCTCCGTCTCTTTGGGTTGTCTCTACAAAACCCTAGCTTTAAGTCCTCCGATCATTTTAGATCTGTGATAGATCTATGAGCCTTTTAAGGTTCTCGTATGGTTTCCTCAAAAGATTTCTTCGATTTCAAATGATTTCCTCATTTTCCTAACCAGGGTTTCAAAAACCTTTTGCAAAACGATTTCTTTTCGATTTTTAGCAATTACTTTGTGATTTCTAGCATGTTTAAACATCACCTGAGTCTTTTATTTTGTTCGATTCATTTTAGATAAGAAACCCTAATATCTCTAGGTTCTATTTAAAAGTCTGAATCTGTTTGCAATATTGTTTGTGTGTCCCTCATGAACTTTCTGGATTTTCACAAATGCCCTATGTGTTCTATGCTTCTTGCTCTAATTTGTTGCTAAGTTTTTCTGAAGCTATACTATTCTTTTAATTACTTGCTTAGGATTTCTCTCATTTTGTTCAAATCATGCTATTTATCGATTAATAAATCTGATTATTCGTTTTACTGATTACTGGTTCTGTGCATTTTTATAAAGATGTGATACCTTCCTTGAATCTGTGATTTCGTGTATTTTTCTTATAACTCTCTATTGATTTTTGAATTATTTCCTTGTTTGTGTGATACTTTCCTTAGTTAGTATTGACCCCCCTGTAATTTTCAATCTCATGCGTGATTCCTTGAACCAATTTTCAGAATTAAATTGTACTCCACCCTATTTATGTGCACAAATATGCTGTTAAGTATTTGACATATACTTTCCTTATTTGAAATATTCTGTATTTAGTCTTTATAACATGCTATATGCTTTTACTACTCCTAATAATGTAAAATCAGTCTTGTAATTGATTCTTTTCCTTATTTAATATAACTTGTATCCGTTTGAACTATGACTCCCTAATTAAAGGGAGCCTGGTTCTTTAATTGATTCTGATTGAGGTTCTTCCTAAAACTCTGTTAAATTAGTACTTCTTACCTTTTTTCTCTGGCCTATTTAAGACTATAAATTCCTCTACTCTCATTAGCATAACAGACAGACACACACGAACATACACATTGTTCAAACTCTTTCTTACTCACACACACACTTCTTCTCTTGATTGCTTGCTTGCTACTAGTCAGCCAAAAGCCAAGACTAGTTAACATACTTGCTTACTGTCACGCCCCAAAACTAAGGGACACGACCGGCACTCGACCGGGTAGCCCCAGTCAAGCGGACCTGGATTTCCTTTTCCTTCCCACGTATTACCCCGAAATTTCCGCTGTACATTATTCAGTTACAATTGAGACGCATTCTTACAATCTGAAATTAAACCATAGAATTCTATCATTACCAACATGTAGTACAACACTTACAAAATATACGTAGCACACAGTTTTACTTTACGTGGTCTACAAGTCATACTGCCCAAAATACATAAGTACCTAACCCACATTTCCTGTCTACGGAGCCTCTAAGAGTACGAAAGAGTTATATATAATACTTGCCGGTAACAAGGCTCCGGCTATACCTTAAACAAATACCAAAATGAAAATCCGGAAGAAAAGGTGGAATGAACCACACTGGGCCCCGAGAGGA
>ML285776.1:26563-84454 GCA_005239495.1 Nicotiana undulata
GTGTGGGGGGGGGGAGGGGTGATTTGTGTCTTATCCAATTTTTCGCGTGCATAAATTATAGAAGGACTTGGTTCTTCTATGTGTTCCTACTACTACTATTGCGGAATAATAAGTACAGAAATTAAAGAACACAAAGATTTTACGTGAAAAACACCTGGCTCAAAAGGTACAAAACCACGAACTACTTCCTAATAGGATTTTCCCAAAACTCGTTACTAAATCAGTGAGTCAAAACTGCATTTACAAAAACTCTTTTGTAAACCTAGGACTACCTCTAATCCACTGTGGCAAACCAGCCTGTAACTGTTTGCGACAACTTCAAGTTAACTCTAACTTGAAAACACAAAGTACATATTACATATGCTTCTAGATAAAACTGAAAGGTACAAGATAAAACCACCTACTACAAATAAACTAAACAAAAAGAGAAACAATTGAAACTGATTTTTCTAGCTGGTTCAAGTAGCTTCAGGTTTGCACACTCAAATCTCACACGAACTGCTTGTAAAATTGCCTTGCTATTTTGCTCTCAATTCACGTTTAACTTATGCTTTTGTGCGTACCTGTACAATAAGAACATCCTGCAATATATAGGGTTAGTAGATACAGAATTAACTAGAATCCTAATGCTACTCTTCCTTGGTGGAAGAGTTCTAGTCAATCTCAACTCCTAAATCCCTCCTTATCTTAGATACTGTTCTTATTGAGTAAGGAGTCCTTCTCCTTATCGTTTTTGCAATCTTTTCGACCAAGAGATATCTCTATTTTGCTAAAATACGTTTATCTCCTGCATGTGTATCTCACGTTCCTTGACTCTGCCTTTGTCTATGTCTACCAGTGATGGACCTGGTTCATTTCCGAATTCCTTTGTCAATCTTCAAAACTATTCTCTTTCTTGGGCCAAAAGAATTTTGAAATTGAGTTAAAAAAATTTATTTGGAATTATGAAGTGTGTCAGGGCATGAATTTTACTTTTTTTTTTTTTTTTTTTTAAGNAAGGGGGGAAAAATGGTATCTTTGGTATATAAAAAAAAAAAAAATTTTTTTTTTTTTTTTTTTTTTTGTAAGTGGAGAATTGGAAAAAACTTGAAAATGTGGTAAAGACCATTTTTGCTTTTTTCAAAAATTGTTTTTCGAAAGATTTCGGAATACTGACAAATTTTTATGGGCAAAAAAGTTTATCTTTTTTTTTGTTGTTGTTGAAAAAAGTAAAGAATCTGCATGGCCAAACGGGGCTAAAAGTCCTGAGGAGAGTTGAAAATGGTTCAGAAATTACTGAGAATAGCTTTTATATATATCTTGGCAGAAGAAAAAATAATAAAAAACCATGTTGTTAATTAGGAACTTATTGACTTGTACTAGTACAATTTATGTTCGAGCTGATGTTATCAAATATGTTATTAGAATGTTTCGAACTACTTTTGGGGACTAATATAATATTATAGTTCAACTAGGGATTTGGTGAAGTTTAAGACCTTTTTAATTGCATGATTTAATAGAAAGTCGGAAAGGGATCCTTGTAACAACCGTAAAGTTGGCTCCGTGTGATCTATAGGTTACGGGTTCAAGCCGTGGAATCAGTCACGTTGCCTGCGTCATGATAGATTGCCTAATTCAAAACCCTTAAGGTGCAACCTTTTCCCCAACACCTGCGCGACGCTGAACTGCATGCCCGATATAGTAGAAAATCTGAAATATGTTGCATAACTTTGTTTGTAAAGTCATCAATGATAATGACCAAAGGTAGTAATTACGTAAAAGTCATCACTATTCAGAGATAATGACCAAAGGTAGGAGTAATTAACTTGGACGATGAGTACTTAGGCCACATAAATTGGTCAAAATCATTCTAGTTATGATGGAACGTTTAGTGACTATGTATTATGAACATTGAATCCAAGATTAAGCACATGATTAAAGTGGTTAGTTAATATTCCATTTAGTCTTCGAGATAAGCCCCTAATGTCAGATTTGAAGTCAGTTTCAAGCGTCATTATTCGAAATGAAAGTAGATAATCAGTAGCTAGCAGATGGACATCAGTGCATGATAGTTGTGGGATCACATCCACCATATAATTTCTCTCGAAGTTGATAGAAAGTTTAGTGGCATTAAAGCCATTAAGCAGATGTTTATCTCATAAGGTAACCAGCTTTAAGTTGGTGTATAAATCAATATTAATTAATCAATCAAAAACCGTGAAATTTGGAATATGGAGTGTATTTACCTATAAAACGATATAGTTGAATTTGTAACGTGGTATATAAACACATGAATTAAATTAATCCGATTAAATAAAATAACAAAATGCATACAGAACAAATAAAGATAATTAAAGAAGTGACAAGTATACATTATATTCTCGCTGTAATTATTCAAAAATGGAGCAAGCAAACATGAAAATCAAGGTTGTGGTAGCAACGTGGTTGTTATGGAGGAAAAGGGGAGGAGACATCCATGGTGATGGTAGAGTTGAAAGATGGAGAAGTTAATCTTTTTTTAACGATCAAGAGTTCGGCTATTTTTTTAGGTGGGTTGGATAAAAAAAGGGTTAAGAGTGGTTTAATTTAATTGGGATCATAATTTAAAATTGGACCAATAAAAATTTGTTGCGTGTAATTTAAATATTTTTTTTTATTTGGCATAAGTGATCCAAAAAGATAGCGGTGAGATTATTTTTGGCTCAATAGGTGAATGAAGGGCATATTTGTACCAAATCGAATAGTTTGAGGGTTGTTTTGGTCCTTTTTCGTCTCTTGAATTGCTTCTTATCCAGCCACAAGTTTATAGCTAATGTCACCATGGTTGAGTCATTGCTGACTGGTCATCCTTGGCACGTGTCACTTTCTAATTTACTCAACTCTTGAAACCAGTTTTTACCATATACAGATTTTCCTCCCACTTTTTGGTTACTCACTGTGATGTGACCAAAAAGTGAAAGATTTTATCTTTTTCACCCTCGCCACCGCCTCATTAAAAACATTACCGAAAAATCCAACCAGGACAAAAATCGGGCAAAGGGAAAATGAGTGCAAAACTTAGGGATTCAGATAACAACTCCGCTACTTTTTTCTTTCGTCAATGGTTGATTTGTGCTGAAAAAGTACCACCACCACATAAATCTTGATCTTGGGTCTTTAGTATTCAACCGAAACTTTTAATCATTGTGTTTTGACACTTAGGTTTTTAGTTGTATCTGAAACTTTTCTTTGAGTTTTGACTCTTGGGTTTTTAGTTGTACCCAAAAAATTTATTACCTCATAGCCTTAGAGATCAGTGATGTTAATGATTAGAAATTTTGTACTCCTGGTTTTGATAAATTCTAGAAATTTAATGCTTCCGGTTAACTTTACGATCGGGAAACAAGGCATCTGACCTTTAGCCGCTGAATTGTATGGATTCATAAGAGAGGGTCCTTATATTTACGGTGCTTATGAAGAAGACGTCTCAAGTTCATCTGAGCACAATTGTTCGGATTCGCACTCCTTATTTTCTTTTAAGTGTGAGGAAACTATAAGAATGATCATGTTCATTCATACATATACGAGAATGTTTTAGAAGGTGCAAATTTTGCTTCATTCCATTACTTCGACTTACAAAAGTGTTTTTTAACTTTGCATGTACGACAATTTAAAGGAAATAAGAAAAAATACATTGCAAGAGAATTGCGGCCGGACTGACATTTATTGGGTCTAGCCGGTTCTTGATTCTGAATCCTTCTATTTCTTTTCTCCTAGGGCTAATCTGGCCAGTCCTTTATCTGGCAGTCCCCAACTATTTTTTTCGTTCTGGAACTAGTTTGGGCTATCTCTGGTATGATTTCCTTGGGATCATCGCCCCCTTTTTTTATCACGGTCCCGGAGCCATCTTCATATGCTTCCGGTACTTATTTATACAATTTATGCTGCTTTGGTGCGATAGTTCCCAGCATTCGTAGATATTACTATCCTTCATCAACGTTATTTTCTAGCGATTTCCCACGGAAACGTTCCGGCCTTCTATCAATCTGTGATCTTAATCGGTATGGTTTAAATTGGTGTCTCGAATGCCTCCGATCTAATTTCGGTTGACCTTGATTTCAGAATGTAGAAGATGTCGATATAATTACCTGATCATCTTCTACGTGAATCTTTGAATCATACCTATTATGAACATCTGACTACATTGTTGCCTAAAATTCTAACAAACTCTCCTTCAACTTCCTTGAGGCATCGGGCTTGAGGGATTGAGACCCTTGGTAAATGCTTCCGCCTCCCATTCATCCGGTACTGGCGTCAACAACATTCCATTTGTTTGGAATCGGATCACGGCTTCTTGCAGCAACTCTGAGTCTCCTTGAGCAATTCTGAAAATATCTGCTTTTCAAGATTGAACTTTCCTTACTCCAGCATGAGCTTTGACGGAAAAAAATCGCATGCATTTCAAAAGAATCAATTGAGTTTTTGGGTAAAAGTGAATACCATGTTAAAGTCCATCTTGTTAGGTTTTACCAAATTTCTTTAGTAAAACTGATTCAATCTCATGTGGAGCCAAATTATTTTCCTTCACAGCTACTGTGTAGGTTGTGAAGTGTTCCTATGGATCCAATGTTCCATAGTATTTTGGAACATCCAGCATCTTGAATCTCTTTGGAATCAACTTCGAAGCCGCACTAAGTTTGAACGACAATTGTATATATTTCTTCGAATCTGGCCTTTCAGGACTGGAAGTGCTCCCAAAATCTGCTCTATCCGAGCTTGAAATTTCTTAGAATTCTGATCCATTCGAGCATTCATTTCCCTCATGAACCACGTAAGCTCGGTCTTGAAAAGATCATCTATGTTATTTTCATTTCCAGATCTACTACTTGCACCACATACTTGGTTGTTTTCGATATGAACTCCTCCTTCCTAACGATGTTATCTGGATCTTGGTGCCGTTTGATTTATAGGACCGCCAGGAGAGGCTATAACTTCACCATTGGAATTATTGGAAACAACCGAAAGTGCTTGCTGGAGATCAGTCATTATCCGGTCATGTCTTCTGAGATGATTCATGATCTCCCTTTGTTGCGCTCTCAAAATTTTAACACTATCAGCAATGGGTTCATCATCCATATCATCAGGAGTAGGACTCTTTTCCCACAAAGTATTTCTTTTTACTCGGTTAGGAGTTGACTCATTCCCGTTAAGATAAGTTTTACTGGTTGAACCATCATGTTGATTTCCATCATGGAGATCGTCCACGAGCTCGTCGTTGTTGTTTGTTCCAACATTAAGCGAGTTGTTGACGTCATTGGGTGCCATAGATGTTTTATGCTTACAATTGTAATGTTTCAAAGTACGTTAGTAGAGGATGAAAAGATCAAAACAATACCAGCTCCACGGGAGGCGCCAAATTATTTACCCGTAAAATAATACAGTTGAGTTTGTAACTTGGTTTATAGAAACATGCATTGAATTGATCCAATAAAGTAAAATAGTAAAGTGCAAACAAAGTAAATAAGAATAATTGACAAAGAGACAAGTCTGAACTTCAGAATGTTCACACCGGGATCAAGAATAATTGGAAAATCTCGATAATACTTGTATGAAGCTTGAAAGAATGAGAAAATATTAGTCTTTTACTATCAGTATTTCTCCATGATTACAATAGAATGAAGACTTCTATTTATACCAGAGCTATGAGGTGCATGATTGCAAATTATGCTCTCTTAATTACCAATATTAATGCTATAATAAAAGATAATTAAGTGGTGATCACAAAGAATAATAAAGGGTAATAAAGCCTAATAAAGTCCGGAGGAATCTCAGGTTCTTCTTTAATGTTTCTATACGATCATATATTGAATTGCTTCTTATTCGGCCATAGGTTTATATCCGATGTCACCATTGGATCATTCCTGACTGGTCATCCTTGACACGTGTCGCTTCCTAATTTACTCAACTCATTAGACCGGTTTTTACCGTATACAGGGTGTTGATAACATGTCGGCTTAGTATTAGTTGTTAAATTTTATGAACAATAGCTCACTCAAACTTTTATTCTGAAATATGTTCTCTTTATACATAATTTTCCGAAAAATATTTTTTGATATTTTATTATTGAGTGAAAAACGATTTTCAGAGAAAGGTATATATCAAAAGATTGATAATAATTTTATTAAATCTATTGAGATTAAAGAATAGAATTACAATATTAGTATTTATCAATTAGTTAGTTGAGATCGGTTAGTTAGTTGCAAGGGTAGTTTAGTAATTAGCTGTCATTAGTTTTATTTTTCTACATACATGTATATATGTACTGAAGTTAGAGTATGAAATAATACATAGAAATTTTTTCCCAATTTTTTCTTCTCGAAGCTTCCCCTTCTCTCTCTATGGAAGCTTGAGGACAACCAGCAATGGAGGTTGGTCTGCCATGCTTGCTTCAATTTTGACATGGTATCAGAGCGTAACTCTAATTTCTCAACATAAATTGTCCTAAACTTCATCAATTTCACTTCTCAATTCTCAAAATCGGAAAGCATGAGCTCACGCCTTGAAGAAGGGGTTCTGAATTTTTTTATCAAATTTCTTCAAATTGGGTATTCAATTGCTCCGATCTTCTAATAATCCACTTCAATCGATGGCTGGAGACAAGAAGGTTCTAAGTAAGCCTGGTAATTTGGAATCGACTAGCCCTTTGTACATGCACCCGTCGGAGAGTGCCGGAACGACGTTAGTTCCTGTTGTCTTTGACGGAACTTGATACAGATCCTGGAGAAGAGGAGTCCTTAGGGCTTTGTCAGTAAAGAACAAAGTCGGATTCATCACAGAAAAGTGTAAGAAGCCTAAGACTGATGAAGAGACCTACAATCAGTGGGCTCGTTGCGATGATATGGTTACATCGTGGATTTTTGAATTCACTCTCAAAGGATCTAGTTGATAGCCTGCAATATGTCAACGACGCTAAGGAGTTATGGCAAGAGTTAGAAGACATATATGATCAGACTAATGGAGCGAAACTTTATCAACTGCAAAAGGAAATTAGTGACCTTAGTCAAGGGGCTTTAGACATCACAGGGTATTACACGAAAATGAAACGACTTTGGGAGGAATTGAACACTTTGAATACACATACACAGTGCAATTTCCAACTTGTGGTGCAAAGGCAAATATGCATAAAGCTGAGCAGGATCGAAGACTAATTCAGTTCCTAATGGACCCGAATGAAGTTTATACAACTCTGAGAGACAGTATATTGATGATGAATCCATTGCCTAGCATAGCTCAAGCCTTCTCTATTGTTATCCAGGAAGTAAAACAAAGAGAAGTCAGACCAAACAACAAATTAGTTATGGAGCCCACATCATTGAGTGCAAATGGACCCGGCAATGCCAAGTTCAGGGTCAATTACAACCAGAGAGGAGGCAGTACTAGGCCAAACCCATACAATTCAAACAAATCAAACTGTCCACCTGCTAAATCTCGGATGTTCTATGACTATTGTAAAATGCCAGGACACACCAGGGACAACTGTTACAGAATTCATGATTTCCCACAAGACTTCAAATTCACAAAAGGGAGAATGCAACATCTGCTGCTAATGTTCGTGTAGGTTTTGAGGAGATGGAAGAAGGAAATCAAAGTCAGGGACTTCAGAGCCTAACAAAGGAGCAGTAAAATCAATTACTTAGATTATTGGATAAATTCCTAAGAAGAAACACATGAGAAGGTCGTGACAACAACATGACTTGTGGAGCTGCAAACTTCACAGGTATTCTAGCTTGCTCTACCTATAAAGATATTGCTGAAACAACCGTGTGTAGATGTTCTAAATCAATTGTTGACTTATGGATATTAGATAGTGGTGCCTCAAATCATATGACATATAGAAAATCCTTTTTAAAGAATGTTAGAACCTTGTCCTATCCTTTCCTAGTTACCTTACCTAACAGATATAGAGTGAAAGTGACAAAAATTAGAGATGCATCTCTTGGTCCTATGCTAACCTTAGTTAGAGCCTACCTTCAAATACAACCTCATCTCTAATTCATTCTTTAACATATTACCTCAATTGCATAGTTAACTTCCGTTAATACCTTTGTATGATGCAAGCCCCTTCACTGAAGAGGCCTCTGGAGATTGGTAAGGCAAGAAGTGCATTGTACTTTCTTTGCCCTGAGTGCCATGGGTGTTCAGAGTCTAGTTCATATTCTGTTCATGTCAATCTTTGCTCTCATTCTTATTTTCCTGCATTGACTGATGTTGTAAATACAGGAAAGAGTCACAATTCACCTATGCAATTCTTGTCAAGTGCAAACAAGTCATCTCAGTCACATAACAATGTCAATGTACATACTCTTCACTCAAGAAATAAAACTGACTCTTCCTTTAATGTGAGTTCTCTTCTTTTTTTGTCTTCATCATCTCATAAAAATAACAATGAGCATCTATGGAATAACAGGCTAGGCCATGTACCCTTTGTAAAAATGAGAACTATCTCCACTATACCTGTTGAATTTTCCCACAAGCAGCCATTCACTTGCTATGCATGTCCCATGGCAAGGCAGACAAGGTTACCTTTTGGCCAAAGAACTTCATCCACTACCAAAATATTTGAACTCCTACACATAGATTTATGGGGTACCTATCAAACAACCACACATGACAATTACAAATACTTCCTTACCATAGTTGATGACCTTTAGTAGATTAACCTGGATTCATCTCTTAAGTAGCAAAAGTAACACTCTTCAAGCCATAAAGCTCTTGTTTCCATGATTGAAAATCAGTTCAGTACATCAGTCAAGACTGTTAGGTCAGATAATGGGCTGGAATTTGTGAACAATGAAGCCATGCTATTTTTGAAGAGAAAGGTATAATCCACCAGAAAACCTGCCTATACACACCATAACAAAATGGTGTACTTGAGAGAAAACACAAATACCTGCTAGAAACAGCTAGAGCCTTACTTTATCAATCCAAATTGCCAGTGCGATACTGGTGAGAGTGTATACTAACTGCTACGTATTTGATAAATAGATGCCGTCTCAATTCTCAACAAAAAATATCCTTTTGAGCTCCTTTACAACAGAAAACCATCATATTCACATCTTAGAACCTTTGGTTGCTTGTGTTATGCTGCCACACTCAAAACTCACATAGATAAATTTGAACCTAGAGCCACTCCTCATGTGTTTGTAGGATATCCCTTTGGGACCAAAGGTGTCCTTGATTTAGACACAAAGAGGGTATATGTGTCTAGAGATGTTATGTTTCATGAAGATGTTTTTCCCTTCGCCATTTCACCTGAACATTCCTCTTTTCCTTCTGTGTTGCACATGATAAACCACAATTCCCCATGTCCCAATTCCACAGTAAATACACTTGATGATCATTGTAATCATGATAGAGATGCATCAACTTTTGTCACTGAAAGTCCTATATCTGATACACCAGAAATTAACCATTTGTAAAATTCTACAAGCACACCAAATCATATTTCACATGTAAGCCTGAATCCAGAACCAAATGTTTCACTTGTAGAATACTCAGAACTCCACACAGGACCTTTCAACCAAGAACCACATATATAGAGCCTAATATTGATCAATCAACCAATCAACATAGAAGATCAAGCGGGACACTTAGCACACCCTCATACCTCAAATACTATACACTGCCCAATTTACAACCAAACAGTCACTTAAACAATAACATAAACCTTGAACATCAATTAGCTCCTACTTCACTTACTGCCCTTTTCTCCAACAACTATTTTGTGCCCTTCAACACATTGAGCCGTGATAGCCAACAATTAGCTAAGAATATTTCACGTGAGTGTGAACCATACTCTTATGAGGAGGCAGCCTTGAATCTTTCCTGGCAAGTAGCAATGATACAAGAATTTGAAGCTTTATATGCTAACCACACTTGGGATAGAGTTAAGTTGCCTGCAGGAAAGAAGGCCATAGGATGCAAGTTGGTGTACAAAATAAAGCACTAAACAGATAGAAGTGTGGAAATATACAAAGCAAGGCTTGTGGTAAAGGGATACACACAAAGCTGGGATTGACTATACAAAAAATTTCTCCCCAGTGGTGAAGATGACCACTGTTAGAGCCCTGATTAGCACTGCAGTAAAGAAAGGATGGGACCTTTATCAGCCGGATCTGAATTTTGCATTCCTACATGGAGACCTACATGAAAAGGTATACATGGAAATCCCACAGGGTCTGAAGGTAGATGACACACAACTTGTGTGCAGATTAAGGAAGTTTTTGTATGGCCTCAAACAGGCTAGTAGACAGTGGTATGACAAGCTGACAGAGTCCTTGTATTCTAGAGGTTTCAAGCATTCAACCAATGATTATTCCTTGTTCTACAAAAAGCGGGGGGAGTCATCATTTTTTGTAGCTGTATATGTTGATGACGTGATCCTTACTGGGACTAATCTTGAGGAAATTAAGGCACTAAAGACTTATTTACATAATCAGTTCAAAATTAAAGACTTAGGCATATTACACTACTTCTTGGGGCTAGAAATGCTTTACAAGGATGATGGAGTGTTGATCTCCCAAAGGAAGTTCACTACTGACCTACTGAAAGAGTATGACTGCCTAGGGTGTTCTGCTATTTCATCTCTGTGGGCACATAATTTTTGTCCCACATGGTAATAACTCCTAAAAATAGACCAAAAAATAATTTTTATAATTTTTAGGAGTTTTTCTTTATTTAGTTGCATTTCATGTAGGTTTAACATTTTAAAATTATAGAAAAATCATAAAAATTGTCATATTTTTCATTGCATGTCATCTTAGGTTTAATTTGAATTTTAGAAATTAATTACTCTTAATTGATAGATTAATATATAAAAATCACAAAAATATTCATTATCATTAATCAATTAGTTAATTAATTAGTTAAAATGCTAATTAGTCTTTCTGCAAAATAAATTCAATTAGTAGTAGGGTGGCCGTTTTTGAAAGAACAATTTGACTTTTATTTCAAATTGACTCAATTTTAGGGCCCAAAATCCCAGGCCCAACCAAATTCTCCTCTTTAAAAACCCCATTTTTCTAGACCTAAACCTAGACCTAATCTCCCTAGAAAAAATTACTACTCCCATCCGTCGTTCCCCCTGCTTACTCACTCTCTCTTCTGCGACACACACACTGCAAATCCAATTCAATCCCTACAATCCATTTCCCCTCATACAATCTCATCTTAGATTCAGAAAATCCATAACAATCTAAAACAAATTCTCAATTCAGAAAAATCAATTTTTGACATTCTGCAAAAAAATCAGAATCAATACTTCATATTCATACAAAGTTGTGGTAATGTAAGAGTTTCTATTTTAGAAACAGAGATGTCCTCTATTCACAAAAAAACAACAAAAAAGCCGTCATCAATTTCTTCTTCAACACGCGAAACCATTGCCCAAATTAAGCCGAGTCAATGTAGTCTCGAGGTTCCGTCGAGGTCGCCGTTGGAGGCTCCTGTCGCGGGTCTTGTTCAAGTTCTTCATTCAGGTTGTAATCTCTGGGATTCATGTACTTTGATGACGTTGGAAGCTTTGCTTTTTGATCTATTGAAGAAGTTTATTTGCCGAGTATAAAGGTTGCGTTGATGATGTTGGTGTCCGATTCTTGCTGTGTTTGATTTCACTGTGGTTCATATTATTACACTTGATGTAGCAATATAAAATTATGCATTTGAGGTTTTGGAAATATGAGTATGTTGTCCGTGGAGAAATTGTCAACCTTGCTCAGGTAGTTTCAGAACTCTATTTTGCACACTAGTTGGAATCATCACCTAAATTTTTGAATCTTGCTAGCATCGTCATGCAGAAATTACAGCAAGACCTCAAGGATAATCCAGGCTCTCATCCCTTTGTTTGCATCTAATTTGATAGTCAACATATCTTCATAGTTGAGCTAAATGTGATGCTAGCCCTTCATGGTCTTGAAACAATAACTTTTACATAATTGTTGAATAATTGTGAAAGGGCTTTAAACAAGTTCTGTTTGTTAGAGTTATTTGGGTTAAATTAAAATGCTTACATTAGGTTATATAGTGGGTGGATTTAGGATAAGTAAAATTGCTGACTCGATAACTTAGTTTTCATACTTATTTTAGTATTAGCCTCTTAGTCTCTTTCTTAAATATTTATTTTTGCTTTGAATGTTTATTATGGATACTTTATTTAGTTGATGATTGATTTTGTTGAACATGAATTTGTTTGAATGACTATTAACTGTGAGAAGTGGTGGAAAGCCACAATCGATTTCCATAACCCATGACCTTCACAATAATCTCAAAGTTTAGGAAGAATGATTTTAATAATCAAAGTATACGTTTGCGTAACTTTGAATGAAACGACTAAATATACCTTTTTTCAATTGTGTATACATTTACGTAACACAAATAAAGATTAACATGAACACTCGTTGAGGTACCTCTAGGAACGGATTTTGTTTGAAATTATTATCGGAATTACGTACATGCTCGCGTGACGTGATTTCGATTTTTTTTACAAACAAAAAAAAAACATGCGCTTGCGCAACTTTAGCTATTTCTTCAAAGGAATCAAGTGTCGTGAATTATGTACACGTTCACGTGACATGATTTTTGATACGTCGAATTTTCGCGGGTTTACACATAGGTAACCCGCTTTAACATAACTCTTTTAAATAACAAAAGCGATAAAAATACAAAAATACATTTAGGTATAAAAATCAGTAATTAAACAATTTAGGCCAAGTTTAATCATTAAGCGACTGTGCTAGAACCACGAAACTCGGGAATGCCTAACACCTTCTCCCGGGTTAACAGAATTCCTTACCCGGATTTCTGGTTCGTAGACAATTTAAACAGAGTCAAAATTCCTAGGTTTGGAATTTTTAATAAATGGTGTCCCAGAACACCGTAAAAAGAATCTGGGTGGCGACTCTGAAAACTAATAAATAAATCCCAAAATCGAATAATGTCACTTAAAGTGGAAATACTCCCTTATTACCTTACCGGTGAAAAAGGAGGTGTGACAGCTCTGGCGACTCTGCTGGGGATGAGAACCTAGAATCTCTGGTTCAGGGTTCAAGAATTCGAGCTTGTTAATTTGATTTTACTTAGCTTTATCAATTGTGATATTACTGTGTTTTGTGCGTTCAATGTGCTAAATGTTATTTATTTACCGCTTTGATATATATTTGAATGTATTTAATCTGCCTTCTTACGCCTCCCTTCTGAGTCTTCTAAAAATTGGTGCACACGTTCGCGTGTCCTGCCTTTCTGTTAGAGGTCATACCAAGTAAGAAATACGGGGATGGACTAGCCACTAGGCCGGATAGCTTTTCGTGCTACCGGTACGTCGCTCCCACCCCGACTCGAGTTGTCCGCTCGAGTAGCCAAGGTCTAGAACAAAACCCCAGGTTTAACCCTAGAATGACAAAACCTCATGCCGGATCCCTAGTAGGAACGATTATATGCATCACATGCATTTTTGACTTAGGGGACTCAACACAGGGGTTGGGTCCGTCTAGGACAGGTGTACCCGCAACAAAAAGGCCATCCTGATGCATCCTACTTGCTATGTGCGCATTATTTGTCTTGGCTTGCTTGTTGACCGGCTAAAAAAGAAAGAAAAATCAAGAGTGAGGTAGGATAGAAAAATACACCCGATTGTGGAAACCTCGGTATGTGAAAATGCCTCGAAACTCTGCCAAAAAAATTTCAAAAAAAAAAAAAAAAAAAACAAAATATATTTCAAAAATGAAAATAAGTTAATATCCTGTTTTCCCGGTGATGTCAAAAATGATGAATTACGCGGGTCTGATTCTCACTTGATGTGAGATAAGTAGGCAAACTTAATCGGTTCCGGCCCCAATTTTCAAAAAATCCAAAAATATTTTCCTTAAATCCCAAACAAATAAGAAAAAGAAAAGGATTTTAAACCAAAAAAATAAATTCTTTCCAAAGTCTTTCATATTTTAGAAAATTAAAAAAAAAAAAAAAAAAAAAAAAAAAAAACAAAAATCAATCAATACTCAAAATCAAACATATCCTTCATAAATATTTTTTCAAAAAAATCAGAAAACAAAAACAAAAAAAAATCTTTGTCTTTCTTTAAATATCCCTCTTTTGAAAATGTAGAGGCACATTCAAAATCCAAAAATATTTTCTTTATTCTTAAAAGAAAAAATAAAGATGACAAAACGATTGTAACTCAACAAAAAATATTCTCTTCTTACTTTTGAAGTTCCCAAAGTTCAAAACAAAAGAAAAAGAATTTTTAGAGGTCTTTCATTAAAAAAAATCACCGTTTTTAGAAGGTTTTTGCCCAGAAACTAGAAAAAGATAAAAAAAAAAAATCAAAAAGAAAAAATCCAAAAATATTTTCTTTCGTTAAGAAGTCTTTAGCTCAAAAATCTCAAAAACAATCATCAATCAAAAATCAAAATCCAAAATACTTTTTTCTTTATCTTGAAGTATTTTTCCCAAAAATCCAAAAAAAAAAAATAGTAAATCAAAAATCCAAAAAAAAAGATATTTCTCTTTCTTCTATAGAAGTGTTTCTTCCAAAAATTCTAAAATAAAATTAGAAACAAAATCCAAAAATATTTCCTTTTTCTTTTGAAGTTTTTCTTTCAAAAACAAAAATAAAAACGAAATTTCAAGAAAAAATAAATCAAATTCAAAATATTTTCTTTCTCATTTAGAAGTCTTCATTTCAAAATTTTCAAAGAAAAAAATTCGAATCACAATAAAAAAAAAATCTTATTTTTAGAAGTCTTTCTTTCAAACATTTGAATCAAAACATTAAAAAAAAAAAACCAAAAATATTTTCTTTCAAAAAAAATAAATAAACGAAATTCAAAAAAAACAGTTAGCTTTATTTACTCCATTTTTTCAATCTTTCCAAACTACGCAAGATCTGATTCATGCGGCGTCATGATACGTAGGCAATCCCCATCGGATTCGATCATAGCCATAGACAAATTGAGTGAAAAAATAAACAAGAAAAAGGAAGAAGAGAAAGAAAACTGAGTGAAAAATAAAGAAAAGAGCAAAAAACAACGAAAACAAAGAGTGAAAAGAAAGTGACAAAAAATAATGACAAAATAACTGAGAAAAACAAAGAGCAAAAATAACAAAAAGAGAAAGGAAAACAAAATCGAAATATGGAGAATTCAAAAAAGAGAAAAAGAAAGGGAGAGATAAAAATTGAAAAGGGATATTTAAAGGCCGGGATGAAACACGCAACCGTTCAAACACATGGTAGAAGCATTTAAGTGTTAGGTGCATTGCATCCCAACATGCGATTTCCTATATGTTAAATGTCTCAAAACTAACAAGGTTGTTTGGTGTGCAAATTAGCCAGGTTTTGGTGGTTGGTTTTGTTGGTAGTACGGTTTCCCATCCTTTACAAGATGCAAAGGTAGAAATGGACTATGCAAGTAATCTTCCAATTATCGATCCTGAGGATAGCCCGTCATCGGCTATTCCGCAGTCGGAATCAACAACTGCTGAAGAAAATAGAATGTTGCGTTGCCACATGCTGGAAATGTGGGATGCTTGGTCTAACGGTATGGAACCGCCAAGTGTAATCCTTGGTTTTCCTGAATTGATTCCCAGTTCAGATGGGCTTTCCAACATCCTTGTGCCCAATTCACTCTTCCCATGTGGGCGCCCTCTAATGCCACCTAATGGCCCCGAAATGCCTTCTGTGGATCGCCCCCAGGCGTCGAATTCTAGGGCGCATCCAGCTATGTTTGCTGCACCACCAGTCTTCACTACGGCACATCCAACAATGCCCAGGCAAAACTCTTACCCTCAGCACCCGCAATATGAGTCTCCCATGGGTCAGCAAAGAACAATGAGAAACCCCGAGCAGGAAGAAATGGCTCGGAAGATGAGAAGCCTAGAGCAAAGCTTAAAGAACATACAAGGTTTGAATGGTCAGAAGAGTCTCTCCTACTCCGATTTATGCATGTTTCCACATGTTCATCTGCCAGTTGGTTTCAAGACGCCAAAGTTTGGAAAATATGACGGGCACGGAGACCCGATCGCTCACTTGAAGGGATATTGTAACCAGTTGAGGGGTGATGGTGGAAAAGAGGAGTTGCTAATGGACTACTTTGAAGAAAGCCTCACCGGGATCGCTTCTGAATGGAATATGGATCAAGAAATTTCCCATTGGCATATGTGGGACGATTTGGCCCGAGACTTTGTCTGCCAATTCCAGTATAATGTGGACATCGCACCTGACAGGAACTCTTTGTCCAATTTGAAAAAGAAAACTGTGGAAAGCTTCCGCGAATATGCTGTCAAGTGGCACGAGCAAGCCGCCCGAGTAAAGCCTCCAATAGACGAAGCAGAAATAGTTACAGTCTTCCTACAGGCCCAAGAGGCGGACTACTTCCAGAACATGATGTCTGCTATGGGTAGACCATTCGCTGAAGCTATCAAAATTGGAAGATTGTCGAAAATGGTTTGAAAATGGGCCGAATCTTGAGTCAGTCTGCTTTTAAGGCCACATCACAGGCCGCTCAGAATGGTTCGAAGGGTTTGATGAACAGAAACGGGAGAGAAGAGGGAGCCATGATGTCTTCAGGCCCTAGGAATTCTCGACGACCTCGGGAATATCCAGGCCCATTTCCCAGAGCTTCACAACACTATTATCCTCATCAGGAAGAAGCCTATGTTATGTCCCCCCTCCCCTGTGCAGTAATGAACGCTCAGCCGCATCCCCGACCACAACATTATACCTAAAACCGAGCTCCACTTCCCAGAAATGTCCATCCTTACCAAGCTCCATATAATCCCCAATCAAATGTTTCTCAATACAATCCTCGCCCAAGAGAGCCTTTCACAAAGAATCAGTTCACCCATATTGGTGAATCATACTCTAGCTTGTTCGAAAAGTTGGTCAGGATAGGTCTGCTGCAGCCAGTGGCCCCAAACTGGCCAAACCCCGGGTCCCCCTCGCACCGGGATGATGCTAGATGTGAATACCACTCTGGAGCAGTGGGGATAACACTGAAGATTGTTAGACTTTAAAAAGAGAAGTGGAAGACCTCATCGAGGTCCAGACAATAGTGCTTAGGGATGAAGAAGACCCCAATATGATGAATAACCCCATGTCTGCTCACACTGTGCCAGTAGTCAGAATGATTTGTAAAGATGAGGAATTTGATCCGGCACTGAAGGCCATTGCAGCCATTGACGAGACAGAATAAAAGCAAAAAACTGGTTGCCAAGCCTGAAAGTTCCCCCATCAGATGGGAGTCTCGGTAGCCAGTCTTGCTATCCTTTCTGCGTCCGGATTATCTCAGGGTGTGATCCGGATGTTTTACTTTATTGTCTTACTTTCCGATGTAAACCCTTCTATCTTTAAATTTCAAATAAAAAATCAAAAATCAAATGGAATTAATATTTCATTTTCCAAGAATGTCTCTTTTCTTAATCTTGTCTCTTTTCTTATTCTACTTTCAGTTCTGTTTAAATGCAGATTTCAATAACATGACATGCCTGCGGACTTCATGCCCAGATCTTAAAACGTTGTCAGACTCCGAAATAATGAATCAAGAGTTAGAATGCAAATGAAGTTATATCAACGAAATAAAATAATCGGGTTAACCAAAGGAAAATTGGTTCAGATCGGAAAAGGTCGATACATTACTACAAGAGTATTGCCAAAAGAGTGCGTTTGTACTTGGGATACATCAAAGAAAATATCCCTGAAACAACTGTCAACGTAGGTGCAGTCAAAAGATCTTAAAACGCTGTCAGACTTCGAAATAATGAATCAAGAATCAGAATGCAAATGAAGTCAGGTCAAGGAAATAAAACAATGAATCAAAACATCCAAAATAAAATTGTTTCATATTGGAAAGGTCCATGCATTGCAACCAGAGTACTTCCAAAAGAGTGTGTTGTACTTGGGGCTCGAAGAAAATGTCCCTAAAACAACTGTCAATGCATCGTGCAGTCAAAAGGTACTATGTTTGATCCTCTATATATTTTCAAATGTTCTCCGGTTGGGATGACGAAGGCTTTCATTCTCGCTACCCAAACACCATTAACCCTTTTGCAAACCCTTTGAGCCGGTTACTCTTCTTTGATTACCCTCTTTGGAACCCGAAAGTGTTATGGGAAAACAAAAAAAAATTTGAAAAATGAAAAAGAAAGAGGAAAAAGGAACAAAAAATGATGAAATGAAAAAAAAGAAAAAAGAGAAAACAAAACAAAACAGAGGAAAAACATGACAAAAATCAAAAACAAAAATAAAAGTTCCCTAACTACGTTTGACTTGATTCCGAAAGGATACGTAGGCAGCCTCTCCCTGGAGTTCAGCCACACAAAAATAAAAATCCAAATTTCCCCAAAAGTGAAACTGGGGCAGAAGTTATAATAGTTCGGCGATGTTTTTGCCTGAAAGGTTCCAAAGTTGTAATTCAGTCCAAATTCTTTTCACCAAAATCATTTTCAAGTCCTTCCGATCAATCGGCAAAGATGACCAAAATTGGAGGATACAATTATTTGGATCTGATGCAAGCAAATGAGAGAAATAAAATGACAGAGTCTTATCGGTGAGAACCTACACGGGCACCGTGAAGCGACGGTAAGAAGAGAAATTAAAATGAGAGAGTCTTATCGGTGAAAACCCACACGGGCATCGTGAGGAGACGGTAAGCAAAGAAATTGAAAATGAGAGAGTCTTGTTAGTGAAAACTCGCAAAGAGCACTGCAAGGCGATGGTGAGCAGAGAAATGAGAGAGGTTAGCCGGTGAGAACCCACAAAGGGCGCCACTGACCGAAAAGAATAATGGGTCACTGACATGGACACGGTCTAGGGCAAGGTTTCTCAATCTCGAGGTAATAGTTGTGATGAATTTCTGAGAGTCGGATGGTTTACACGGATCAGGAATCCAGTCCAAAAGGCATGTCATGTTCATTGAAGTCCGCATGCACTCCAGATAAGTCCTTCTTTCCTTTCCCCGAAAGGGACACCTCTTGTTTAAATTCATTGTCCATTCTGTCATTTATTTTTCTTTTGAATCCCTTTCGGTCTAACTCTGTTCCTAAACTAAGGCAAATAAAGGATGACAAGACTGATTTACAGGATCTCATTTGACATGGTCTAATATGCAAAAGGCACCCAGCCTCGTCAGGGGCATCGAGTCGATCTCGACTGGCCATAGCGGCCGATGCTTCAAACTCAAAAACCCTTGAAAGGAGAAAATCAAATTGAAGTGCCTATAAAGGCGAATGAAGTGAAAGGTTGAGTCTCACGTGGCTAACCATCTCGGCAAGGTTTGAAAAGCCGAAATATCCCAAATTCCCTAAAGTTAAAGTTGGAAGAAAATTCAGAAATGAAAGGCTAATAAAGGCGAAATAAAGTTGGAAAGGTTAACTCCTGCGACTAACCGTTGCAACAGAATTTGAGGGGCCAAAACTCCCCCCGATACTCTGGAAATCCAGAAGAAAAAACAAGTGAAAGGCCTACAAAGGCAAAATAAAGTCAAATGTTGGGTCCCACGTGACCGAGCGCCATGGTAAAATCTGGAAATCCAGGATCCCCGGGATTAGAGACGAAACCCAATCCCCAACAAGGAAGCAAGTGGTCGAGATCTTCGTCACAAGAACTGAGATCAAGCTGTTGAAAATCAAGGCCGCAAAACCAACCACCGTCTCGAACTAACAAATTTTTCTTTGTTTGAAGGAAACAAGTGTAACTCAAAGCAACCTTGCAAATGCAAGTGTAACCAAAGAAAAGGCGCAAAAGCTAGAAGCAGCTCTGCAGCAACAACTCCAAAAGGGAGGTTTTCTCCAAAATTCTTTCCCGCATTTACTCAAAATAAAATGAAAAGAAAAGAAAAGAAGAAAACAGTGTTAAAAACAGCCTAAACCTGAAGTGGTATAGGGTCTCCAAACCCTAGCTACACTATTTCCAACATAGGGTATACAATCCCTAGTTGATGATTTCTTTTCAAACATAGGGTATACAATCCCTAGTTGATGATTTTTTCCAACATAGGGTATACACTCCCTAGTTGATGCCGACATAGGGTATACAATCCCTAGTTGATGATTTTCCACCATAGGGTCTCCACTCCCTAGTTGATGCCGACATAGGGTATATAATCCCTAGTTGATGATTTCTTTCCCAAACATAGGGTATACAATCCCTAGTTGATGATTTTTCCAACGTAGGGTATACACTACCTTGTTGATGCCGACATAGGGTATACAATCCCTAGTTGATGATTTTTACAACATAGGGTATACACTCCCTAGTTGATTCCAACATAAGGTATACACTCCTTAGTTGATGATTTTTCCGACATAGGGTATATACTCCCTAGTTGATGCCAACATAAGGTATACACTCCTTAGTTGATGATTTTCCCGACATAGGGTATACACTCCCTAGTTGATGCCAACATAAGGTATACACTCCTTAGTTGATGACTTTTCCGACAAAGGATATACACTCCCTAGTTGATGCCAACATAAGGTATACACTCCTTAGTTGATGATTTTCCCGACATAAGGTATACACTCCCTAGTTGATGCCAACATAGGGTATACACTCCCTAGTTGATGATTTTTCCGACATAGGGTACACACTCCCTAGTTGATGCCAACATAGGGTATACACTCCCTAGTTGATGATTTTTCCGACATAGGGTACACACTCCCTAGTTGATGCCAACATAAGGTATACACTCCTTAGTTGATGATTTTTCCAACATAGGGTATACAATCCATATTTGATTTTATTTTCCAACATAGGGTATACACTCCCTAGTTGATGCCAACATAAGGTATACACTCCTTAGTTGATGATTTTTCCAACATAGGGTATACAATCCATATTTGATTTTATTTTCCAACATAGGGTATACACTCCCTAGTTAATGATTTTTCCAACATAGGGTATACAATCCCTAGTTGATTTTATTTTCAAACATAGGATATTCCATTCCTTAGTTGATGCCAACATAGGGTCTCCACTCCCTAGTTGATGTCAACATAACCTGATGCCGACATAGCTCGATGACAACATAGGATATTCCATTCCTTAGTTGATGCCAACATAGGGTCTCCATTCCCTAGTTGATGCCAGCATAACCTGATGCCGACATAACTCGATGCCGACATAGGATATTACATTCCTTAGTTGATGCCAACATAGGGTCTCCACTCCCTAGTTGATGCCGGCATAACCGGATGATTCTTCCAACATAGGGTCCCACTCCCTAGCAGACACCGACATAACCTGGTGATCTTTCTGACAACAACATAACCTGTTGATCATCTCCTGACACTGGCATATCCCAGTGATCTCTTTTCCCCAGGCAATAACATAACATGTTGACCTTCCAGACACCAGCATAACCTGGTGATCTCCTTCTTGACAACAACATAACCTGTTGAACCTCCTGACACTGGCATAACCCAGTGATCTCCTTTTCCCCAGGCAATAGCATAACCTATTGACCTTTCCAGACACCGGCATAACCTGGTGATCTTTTCTTGACAACAACATAACATGTTGATCATTTTCTGACACTGGCATAACCCAGTGATCTCCTTTTTCCCGGCAACAACACAACTTGTTGACCTTTCTAGACACCGACATAACCTGGTGATCTTTGTTGATACCCAATTTTTTCTCAATATTTTCAAACTTACATATGTGCCTTCAAAATCACTCTTTACAGTAATTGGTATTTTTCCATAATTTTTTCGTATTTTTTATCAAACTATTTTCCTGTTTATTTAATATTTTATATTCCATAATTATTCATAAATAATGTTATAAATAATTTCAAGGAATTTTCTTGCTCAATGTATTATTCATAATCCTATTCAATTCCATTAGGATTTAATTGTATCACGAATTAGCCAATATTGGCATTATTTAGCTAATTATAGCAATTTTGCAATAATAGCACAAATGTACATCTATACTATTTTAAAATCAATAAGTGATCATTTTATATTTTTTATATTAGTTAATCACCTTAATTTCATTTATTTAGTCTTAATTTCATTTTTTACACAAGTATTAGCTATTTTATTAATTAATTATCTTATTTTTAAGGGTATTTAACGTTTAGTCCATTTTTATTTAAATTATAGACACCTTAAAGACCACCCCACCTGACCCAAAATTCATTCTCTAACCCAACCCAAAACCCATTCCTACCCGGCCCAACCCCACACCTGATCTGAATCGTTGATCAAATAAGATCAACGATCCAGATCAGCGTTACCATAATTAAACCCCTATCACTACCCCCTCCGACCTCTCATTTTCCCAATGCTCATTCTCTCTTTATCTCTCTCTGTTCCTCTCTGCTTCTCTCTAGAAGCTTCCTTGGCTTTTCTCTTCCGATGGAGTCCGTTCATCTTCTCCGGCTGGTTCTCTCATCGGAAACCATGGCTCTTCATCATCCCATGGTTATTTGCTCATCTTGCACTGGTCCAAAGATTCCCTAAAGCCCTCAGGCGAACCTGGAACGGTTCACTCACCTCTCAGGGTCCCTCAATCCACTTTCCGGCCTCCCCCAGCCGTCTGAGTAAGAGCTACAACCTTTCTGGCTTGAGCCGGTGACGTCTTTAAGATTTTTCTTACTTCTCTGGGTTCCACGAAACCCTAACTCCTATATCTTTTCGATTTTTTTTTCTAGATCTTCCTTAGATCTACGATATTACTAAGCTTTTCTACACGTTTTCTTCCAAATAAAAAGCTTTCCTACTTTGAACAGTCTTCGTCTTCAAACTAGGGTTTCATAACCCCTTTTTAAAATGGCTTTTTCTTCCGATTTTAGTATTATCCTGTGATTTTAAGTTTTCCTCTTTATCTGAGTTATTTATGTTTAAAACCCTAAATTTCTTAGCCCTAATCTTGAGTTCCTGAGTTTGTCTTTGATATTATGTTTGCGTATGTTTTTGTTTCTCATGAGCTGTATGATTCTCTGGGATTTAACCCTATGTTGTTCATCAGTGTCTCTGATTTTTCGCTTTTCTCGCTTACATCCATGATTCATATTATGCTCTATGTGAATCTCTAATTGCGTATGATTCTACCCTATTTTGATTACTAGGGTTTCTGATTTCTTGCCTATTATTTGTTTAATTCGTGTTAGCTTCCTTAGCTATTGTTATTCTTAGTCGATCCCCTGATTCTCAGGGATTGGGGTCCTTCACTGATCCCCTATGGTAATACCTTACTGATTTTGGCCTATGAATTATTCTCTTGCCTTATTATGTGATTGATTCGACTGTTAGTTGATTCTTACAGACCTTTCTTTAATTAGATATCTTGAACCTAGACTAATTACTTGTTCTATGTGCTGAATTATTTCCTTGTGTGATATTTTCCTTTGATTAATGCTGATTTCCTATGATTAGAGCCTCACTCGAGGATCTCCTTACTGATTTTCAGACTTTTTAATTATCTCTTGCTTTATTTTCATGTCTAATATTGCTGTCAAACTGACACATATATTTTCCTTAAATAGGATTCTGAACTTGCTCTTACTTACATGCTCTGTACTATACTGTGCTTATGATATCAGTCTTACACGATTTTCTTTCCTCATGTTACTACTGTCTATCACTGATTGAGTATGACTCCTTAATTAAAGGGAATACTTCCATTAATTTGATTCAGATTGATGCTTACTTTCATAATTTTGCTGAACTATTATTTGTTACCTTATTTACTACATGTTTTCAAACTATAAGTACCCATGCTCTTTCATTAAGCAAGGGACGAACATACATACTGTTCTAAGCTCTCTCCTACACACACACATACACTCTCTTACTTCTCTTGCTGTTTACTTGCAACTCAGTCGGCTGAAAGCCAAGACTGAGTAATTCCACTGTTCTATTACCCTACTGCTCTATTGTTCTTCACCTTACTGCTCTTCACTCTACATTCAGTCTTTCATTCAAAACTGGTATGTTTTTTAGTTTACGTTTATAGCATCCAAAACAATATGTTTCTGTTTGTATCACGATTCCTTTTTTTCCTCTTATGCTTCTACTTGTGGTTCTGCTGCTTACTTTGCATGTAGTATGACTACTTTGCCTATGTGATCTCCCTTTCCCTTAGTTCATCATGTTTATTGCTTTTCTTATCTGTTTCACTATGATTCTGCCTTAACCTTGATTCCTAACACTATAAGCATGTACTCATGACACCTAGGTACTATGTGATCCTGAACCCTTCCCCTGAACCTAATGTGTAACTCTGTTTAGCACTCCTCGACCCAATGCTACTAACTCCTGGCATGAACACTTTGTGATAGACTATTGTTGTAACTAGTTAAGTTCTGTGAGACTTCTCTGATGTTAACCTGTGCGCAACTATGCTTTCACATATGTACTACTTGTCCCCAATTCCCTTTCTCTGTTTGTGTTTGTTTCCTGAACGGTGTATGCTTTTCTGAGTTGCTGATTGTCCTGTTTCTTTTCCTCCCCAAACTAGTTTTTTCATAAAAGGAAACTCTTATGCTGTTCGCCAAAGCCTATTTCAAAACAATTATTTCAGAAAACTATTTCCAACTCAACTCTTTTAAAGCTTTGAGCACATTTCACTACTCTTAGTTTCTTAGGTTTAGCCCCCTCGTGTGAGCACTTCTTTGGGGACCATTTGAGTACCCACTGAACTTTGACACACGAGGCCGGCATTCCCACACTGCACTTGCTCATTCCTGGATAGGGTACCTGGGTGTGAGCACTTCCTGCGATCCTCTTAGGTCCTTAGGAACTCTGACACACCTGGGTTGTGAAAGGTCATGGCATATGGCATTGTTGGATCTGGAGATTTGGGCCTATTGTTAGGCTCCCTATAGTGTAACTTCTTAATTTTCTTATTTACTATGTAATTTGTGTAATGTTGGTTTGTAATAATTAATTGTAAAAATAATTCCGGGGTTGGATAGTAAAATGGGTGGGGTTATGCATGCTTAGTATAGATACGGGTAGAAACCATGTTTGTAGGCTTATTTTATATATATGTGCGCAATAGTCACCATGCTTAGGAATAAATGCCTTTCATGCATTAGATGCCATGATACTTAGGTCCATTTATTTTCAGCATCTCATTATACTTATACCCACTTAGAAATCATGTTCACAGTTGAATAACAATAAAAATGACTGTTATAATGTTACTGTTTCAGTATTCTCACAATTGCTTCGTCTAGAAATCATGTCCAGGCTAAATAATAGCATTAACTATCAAAACTTGCATTTAGAAATCATGTCCCATAAGATGTTACTTGTGCCAAAATCCTGTGTTACTGCTATGAACACCTAGAAAAATCATGTGTTAGGTTCAACAACTTAAAAAAGAATTATATCTCTGTACGCTCTGTTTAAGAAAATGTGTTAACAGATGGATCTCGCTAAAATAGATTTTGATGATGAAAACGCTTATGTATTTAAAACAACATGTATAAGTTTGCATCATTTTGCACCTTGTTTTGCATTTAGATGCCATGTCCTTAGGATTGCATCTATATTCACCCCTTTATCCTGGTTAAGATTAAAACAGACTTACCCGTTTAACAACCATTTTTCCTAAAACTGAAGACTAAAACAATGTAACTGGAGGAGTTCATACGCCTATGCAAGCCTTAGGTATCAACACTTGTTAAAACTGTAAAACTATTCCTCTTTTGTGTTTTGTCTGGCTATTCACAGATAAGAAATCAATAGTCTGAAACTGGCAAAAGTCCTTTCTCTGAAACTCTGTAATGAACCTGCCTTGCTACTGCATTCTCGCCTAGACATCATGCTTAGGTTCTGAAGTTAAAGACTTTACTCATGTTTTAGTCGTGCTATTTATGTGTATAACTTGTGGAGGAATATCTGAGCTTCATATATGCCTCTATGTGCTTTTCTGTATTTGCAGTCTTAATTGTTTTGTTTGTCGTTTAGAATTTTGTCCTTTAAACCTAAGGGTTTAGCCTTAGTACCTACCCTTTAGGAATAATAGTCCCTAACTTCCTCCAGGACTGATAGGATGTGACGGGTAATAGCACCCAATAGATTTCGTGACCAACACACATTTTAAATGCCTTCGCGGGGTGGGAAAGGGTAGAATATGGATATGATGACCGGTACGCTAATTCCACGTGTAGCCCCTCTTTGAGGAGTGACATACCGGGTATTGCATTGATGTGATCCATATTGTTTCAAACCTAGGGCGTCTTTTCTCAAATGTCTTACTAGTTCTTTCAAAAGTTAATAACTTCGATGCTTATTTGAAAATCCCCTCTTATTTGAGACGTTACTTGCTACTTGCTTATCGTACAAATTCACGAAAACTATTTGGCCGGGAACCACAGTCGTGGATCCTGAGGGGTGCCTAATACCTTCCCCTTGGGATAATTTCAAGCCCTTACCCAATCTCTGGTAATGCAAACTAGTCTCATGAGTTAGTCACTGTAGGTCCCCTAACGCACCTTAAAAATCGTTAGATGGCGACTCTTCTTTTAACCCTCTTCCTTTAAAAGGAGTTGTCAGAATGTCATAAACCCGATCTCCGCTTAAGGAAAAAGGGGGCGCGACAATCTTTTCTGACGACAACATAACTTGTTGATCATTTCCTGGCACTGGCATAACCCAGTGATCTCTTTTCCCCAGGCAACATCATAACCTTTTGACCTTCCAGATACTGGCATAACCTGGTGATTTTTCTTGACAACGGCATAACCCGTTGATCCTCCCCAGACACCAGCATAACCTGGTGATCTTTTCTCGACGACAACATAACCTGTCGATCTTTTCCAACATAGGGTCTCCAATCCTTAGTTGATTTTACTTTTAGGCATAGGGTATCCACTCCCTAGTCTACAATAACTTCGGGTACACCATTCCCGACCTTTTATTGCTTTTCATAATAAAATAACATAGATTTCATTGCAATAACTCATGAAATTTTCCTAGTAAAAACTGGGGCAGAAAATTTTGTTCGTTTGTTCTTGATTTTGCAGATTACACTTTAGGACAATGGATTCGAGACGACAAAAATAAGAAGTTTCGATCCAGAATAAAAAGGAGGAAGAGAAGGTTGAATTCAAATTGCAGAAGCGGGGAAGACGTGGACTGTTCAGGACGAGATTGAAGTCATCCGTTCTATATATCCTACCTTGATCCGGAGGACAAGAAGATGAAACCAGCATCTACAGCTAACAAGCATCAAGGTTCAAATCTAAAGTCTGCATGAAGACCAGTCAAGACTCAAGATCAAGCTTCAGAAGACTCATAGATAGGAATCTTGTAACTCATACCTGATAGGCCTAGTTAGTCTTTTATTTATTTATTTTGATTTTGATGTAAGAACGGGACCGCGGACCGGAACCTCGACGAAACGGAACCTCGCTCGACTCTCGAACTCATCACTCCAAAACTTCCAGAACTATACTGACCTGATTCCTTTATAGCCAAGGATATGTAGGCAACCTCCGAAGCAAGGTTCGGTCAAACCTTTTTCAAAATGCTTCCAAATGGAGTACCAAACGGACAAAAATTGCTCGTAATTGCTCACTTCATCTTTGCCCGAAAACTCTTCGTGTTCTCGAGCAAAGAGGGGCAGCTGTGAGCACCTAATTTTTGTCCCACATGGGAATAACTCCTAAAAATAGACCAAAAAATAATTTTTATAAATTTTAGGAGTTTTCTTTATTTAGTTGCATTTCATTTAGGTTTAACATTTTAAAATTATAGAAATATCATAAAAAAATTTACATTTTTCATTGCATGTCATCTTAGGTTTAATTTGAATTTTAGAAATTAATTAATCTTAATTGATAGATTAATATATAAAAATCACAAAAATATTCATTAGCATTAATCAATTAGTTAAAATGCTAATTAGTCTTTCTGCAAAATAAATTCAATTAGTAGTAGGGTAACCGTTTTTGAAAGAAAAATTTGGCTTTTTATTTCAAATTGACCCAATTTTAGGGCCCAAAATCCTAGGCCCAACCAAATTTCCTCTTTAAAAACCCCATTTTCCTAGACCTAATCTCTCTAGAAAAAATTACTACTCCCATCCGCCGTTCCCCCCTGCTTACTCACTCTCTCTTCTGCGACACACACACTGCAAATCCAATTCAATCCCTACAATCCATTTCCCCTCATACAATCTCATCTTAGATTCAGAAAATCCATAACAATCTAAAACGAATTCTCAATTCAGAAAAATCATTTTTTGACATTCTGCAAAAAAATCAGAATCAATACTTCATATTCATACAAAGTTGTGGTAATGTCAGAGTTGCTATTTTAGAAACAGAGACGTCCTCTATTCACAAAAAACAAAAACAAAAAGCCGTCATCAATTTCTTCTTGAACACGCGAAACCACTACCCAAATTAAGCCGAGTCAATGGAGTCTCGAGGTTTCGTCGAGGTCACCATTGGAGGCTCCTGTCGCGGGTCTTGTTCAAGTTCTTCATTCAGGTTGTAATATCTGGGATTTATGTATTTTGATGACGTTGGAAGCTTTGCGTTTCGATCTATTGAAGAAGTTTATTTGCTGAGTATAAAGGTTGCGTTGCTGATGTTGGTGTCCGATTCTTGCTGTGTTTGATTTCACTGTGGTTCATATTATTACACTTGATGTAGAAATATAAAATTCTGCATTTGAGGTTTTGGAAATGTGAGTATGTTGTCCGTGGAGAAATTGTCAACCTTGCTCAGGTAGTTTCGAAACTCTATTTTGCACACTAGCTGGAATCATCACCTGAATTTTTGAATCTTGTTAGTTGCACTTGAACCATTACTTTTATGGGCATGCTTAATCTTACAAATCCAAGTAAAAGTACGTTTTTCTTTATGATGCATCGTCATGCAGAAATTACAGCAAGACCTCAAGGATAATCCAGGCTCTCATCCCTTTGTTTGCATCTAATTTGATAGTCAAATATTTTGAGGCATATCTTCATGGTTGAGCTAAATGTGATGCTAGCACTTCATGGTCTTGAAACAATAACTTTTACATAAGTGTTGAATAATTGTGAAAGGGCTTTAAATAAGTTTTGTTTGTTAGAGTTATTTGGGGTAAATTAAAATGCTTACATTAGGATATGGTGGGTGGATTTAGGATGAGTAAAATTGTTGACTCGTTAACTTAGTTTTCATACTTATTTTAGTATTAGCCTCTCAGTCTCTTTCTTAAATATTCATTTTTGCTTTGGATGTTTATTATGGATACTTTATTTAGTTGATGATTGATTTTGTTGAACATGCATTTGTTTGAATGATTATTAACTGTGAGAAGTGGTGGAAAGCCACAATCGATTTCCATAACCCATGGCCTTCACAATAATCTCAAAGTTTAGGAAGAATGATTTTAATAATCAAAGTATACGTTTGCGTAACTTTGAATGAAACGACTAAATATACCTTTTTTTTAATTGTGTATACGTTTACGTAACACAATAAAAGATTAAAATGAACACTCGTAGAGTTACCTTTAGGAACGGATTTTTTTTGAAATTATTATCGGAATTGCGTACATGCTCGCGTGACGTGATTTCGATTTCTTTTACAAACAAAAAAAAAACATGCGCTTGCGCGACTTTAGCTATTTCTTCAAAGGAATCAAGTGTCGTGAATTATGTACACGTTCGCGTGACATGATTTTTGACACGTCGAATTTCCGCGGGTTTACGCTTACGTAACCTGCTTTAACATAACTCTTTTAAATAACAAAAGCGGTAAAAATACAAAAATGCATTTAGGTATAAAAATCAGTAATTAAACAATTTAGGCCAAGTTTAATCATTAAGAGACCGTGCTAGAACCACGGAACTTGAGAATGCCTAACACTTTCTCCCGGTTAACAAAATTTCTTACCCGGATTTCTGGTTCGCAGACAATTTAAACAGAGTCAAAATTCCTCGGTTTGAGATTTTTAATAAATGGTGTCCCGGAACACCGTAAAAAAAATCCGGGTGGCGACTCTGAAAACTAATAAATAAATCCCAAAATTGAATAATGTCACTTAAAGTAAAAAAAAACTCCCTTATTACCTTTACCGGTGAAAAAGGAGGTGTGACAATCTTCACTAGATTCATCCAAACTGAGGGCCGAAGAGGGTACTTTGTTGACTGATCCATCCTATTATAGACAACTAGTTGGGAAATTCAATTTTCTTACAAACACAAGGCTGGATACTGCATAATGTGTGCAACACCTATGTCAATTTATGCAAGCACCAAGAGAGCCTCACCTGAAGGCTACTATACATATACTCAGGTATCTGAAGAGTGATCCTACTTTAGGCATTTTTCTGTCCAATGATCCTTCTTACAAGGTCACAGCCTGTTGTGAATCGGATTGGGCTGCATGCCCTGACTCAAGGAGATCTGTAAGTTGGTATCTAGTGCTCTTTGGAGGCAACCCCATTAGCTGGAAATCAAAGAAGCAGACTACTGTCTCACTATCTTCCGCAGAAGCAGAGTACAAATCACTGAGAAAAGTCGTTGGAGAGATGGTATGGGTGCAGAGATTGTTGGAGGAATTCATAGTTCCATGTACTGATCCCATTCAAGTGTTTTGTGATAGCCAAGCAGATGTACACATTGCTAGGAACCCTGTGTTCCATGAAAGGACAAATCACATAGAATTAAACCTTCAGACCTTCTAGGCAAGTTGACAATGAGTTCCTCACCTCCAACTTTGGGGGGGGGGGGGGGGGGGGGGGGGGGGGGGGGGGGGGGGGGGGGAGGGGGTATTGAGATTAAAGAATAGAATTACAGTATTTTAGTATTTATCAGTTAGTTAGTTGAGATGAGTTTGTTAGTTGCAAGAGTAGTTTAGTAATTAGCTGTCATTAGTTTTATTTTTCTACACACATATATGTATGTAATGAAGTTAGAGTATGAAATAATACACATAAAATTTCCCCAATTTCTTCTTCTCGAAGCTTCCCCTTCTCTCTCTATGAAAGCTTGAGGACAACCAATACAATGGAGGTTGGTCTGCCATGCTTGCTTCAATTTCGACAAAATCGAGAATGATTTCATGAAAATTTCACTATCATGCATTGTCACAAATAAGAACAATGAATTTTAATGGGATAATTAAGTTAATTTTGTGTTACCCACTAATGACTCGTAAATAAAACAACAAATACTGACCTATAATCACGTTCAACTTGTCATTTTTCAAGCACTCTATTCACTGGATATAGCTAATAAACAGTTTAAAGCAAATTGACTTAATTAAAGATCCCTTTTTCATTATCAACATTTTCCCAATTTTTGCGATGTATGCCCGTGAACAATCTTAAGAAATATACTTCATTCAACGAAGAGTAGTCAGAATATTTTTGGTACAGAATAAAGTTAACAAAGATCATTAACCAAAAGAGTCTTGTGATTTGAATATTTTCATTGTTTTCGTATCTTTTTATAATATAATAAAAATTCAAACAAACTTTGGAATAATTAGACATTAGAAGGAGCATAAAATCTTGACGAATCTCGTATCTTTTGGATGTCCATTTCCTAAGTTTATTAAAAGAGATTGAAGGAAATTAAGGAGTCATACGAAATAGCCTAATTTCAATTATTGGAATAATTAAAATGAATATAAAATGTCACGGGATTTTTTTTATTAAACAAAATTCCTTATGTTGCAAGGCAAGAATATTCTTCTACTACCCATGGTTTTCAAATGCACCAGTCAAGATATTGTTTTTTTTCCTTTCTTTTTCTCTTGTTAATTTTACTCTATCGGTGTTTGATGTTTGGTATGAAGTAACATGATTTTTATAGAAAATATATTTTATGAGGATATATATGTTTCACCTTAGAATATATGACTTGCACTAATAATATGATATGGAGAATGTGGCATAGTTTTTTGTTTAAGAATTATGTTTATATATTGTTTGAAGTAAGTGTGCGAATCCGAAATAGTGGGGTCTCAGTGCTAGTATCGGACATCGAACGATAAATAAAAGAAAAAAATAAGTGAGGTGAAACTTGAGCTAAAATAAGTAAGAATATTTAATGACTTAAAAATATCAAGTTGTTGGTCATATTAAGAAATAAAAATGCCTTAATGGGCAGAATATTCTTTTTTAGTTTGTGACCAGTCAACAGCAGAAAAAACCAGCATAAATCTTAATAGAGTATCGATTATCCAAACTTATTTAAACCCGTGAAATAAGGACTTAGAGCCCGTTTGGCTTAGCTGATTCAGAGTAGCTGATAAGCATTAGGTGCTGAAAAACACTTTTAAGTGCTGAAGCTGATTTAAAAAATAAGCAGTTACGTGTTTGGATAAAAGTGCTGAAATTAATAATAAGCACCTGAAACTGTTTTAATAAAAAAGTGCTGATAAGCTCTTTTTATGTTAAAATGACTTAAATGACCTTATAACAATTTACACTACTAAAAACGTTATTTTCTTCAAAATTTTGATTCTATATAGATTCTACCTATTTATCATTTCTTTTAATTATAAAAATAATTAGATAATATCTTTTTTATAAATATAATTTATATTATAATAAGTATACAATCATATATTAAAAGGGGCGGAGTATAAATTAACAAAAGTTAAGAAAAGAACCTTAAAAATGCACACAACGTTTGTAGAGAAAAACAAACACTTAATATATATTGAAGAAATTGGATAGAGTAAAAATATACGAAGAGTTTTGTTTTAAAAAGAAGTATTTTAGTGATAAAATAGTAAATATTTTGGTCAAACTTAAAGTGCTTATAAGCTGAAATTTGATAAGTTGGGGGAGACCAACTTATGGCTTTTGGCTTATAAGCATTTTACATTTTACCAAATGTGTAGATAAGCCAAAAAAGTGTTTATAAGTGACCAACTTATAAGCTTAGTCAAACACCCTCTTAACCCTTTCTATTCTGTTAAAAGATTTATTATGATTAATACCCAGATCTAAAAGGAAATTAAAACAAGAAAAAAGAAGGTTTCTTAAATTTATTACTGATAGCCGTTTTTTTATTCTATCCAAATAATTGTTTTTTTATATATTTAAATTCTTGATATTAACAGAAGCTTGGATTGGAACTGCATGACCTGGTACAGTTAATGTGTGAATTGTGATTAATGATCATTTATTATCGTCATTTTAGTGATATGCTTATTTAATTATCTTGGCAAAACAAATTAAGGCGACTAACTATAGACAAAAAAGATGGGAGTATTACTTTTGTATGTCTAATTAAAACGGAAAACATTAGTGCCCCCATGCAGGATCGAACTGCAGACCTTCAGTTTACAAGACTGACGCTCTACCACTGAGCTATAGGGGCATTTGTTGATGAAAGTATTAAATCTTAACTATATTATTAAATATTTGTATTTGAAAGGAACAAAGTTTTAAAGAGAGAGAAAAAAACATAGGCATGGACCATAACTTGATATGCTAAAAGGCTTGTGCAAGCCCAACTCGTCAATACAATATCCTCATTTCTCATCTGATCTTTTAGTACTTTGGCTTTTGTTTTCAAATTTTATCTATATTCTTTAGTTCCGTTGTGTTGTGTTTCTTATGGATAATAATATCATCTTTTTAAAAATAATATTTTTAATTGAAGTAATTGGTGATTTTCCTTATTTATCACGGAAGTAACAAAAAGTTGGAAAATAAAATTGACAAGTCATACCACTTTTTTGTGGTAATAATACGTTAGAGTTTAAGTTGTATGCCCGTGTAAGTTTTATGCACGTCACTTATTAGATATTCATAAGTAAATTCCTTAATAAACATTAGTTGAAAATCTGATAAATATGATAATTGAGTTGCTATTATAGGTCAAAACTCGCTAATAGTGTAACTGCAATGAATAATATTCAAAAGAAATCAAGAAAATGCATGATAATTTTCATTATATTGCTACTGATTGTTGCCACTGTTATTGTGTTCAAGTGATCATTCATGCAGTAATGAGTGGTTCTATCCTGTAATTATATGGCTATAAAATCATTAAATTTGTGCTGAGATATATTAGTTAGATGCTTCTCCAGTGGCATAGAAATTGGAACAAGCACAATATCTTTATAATTCAAATTGAAGTCCAAATGGAGATACAATATCCTTTGTAAATCAAATTAAAGTCCAAACACAAATAAATGATAAATAAAATTTTCCCAGCAGAATTATTGGAAGCTGAAATATGTTATTCTACTTGCAAAAGAACATATTTTTCTTCTACATTCTTGCCTTTGCAATCACCATATTTCCATCACCCAAGTTTGTTGCTCCTTCCCTTGTCCATTTTTCCTCAAATTGTTCCTCAGTCACCCCTGCAATTGCGAATTAAATTAATGTTTTCTTTATTAATCATCTCTAGTAATGTTGTACACATACAGAATATTACACGACTACTTTAACTTGTATACACTCCCAATATAAAAAAATATGTTGCACTGACTCTCCAAAATGATGTCGCATCCGTGTCGGATCCTCCAAAAATACACTACTTTTGGCAGATCCGACACGCACCCAACAACTTTTTCAGAGAGTTCGGACAACATAGCTATCAATGCACTTTAACGTGTAATAGCAGGTGACCTGCCTTATTTTCTAGGTTACTAATACAGTTTTGCTAGATTTGTAATTATCTTTTATGTGACATGCGATAGTGTAGAAATTCAGAATATAATACAGTAGTTAAACTCATAACATGAGCCGAGGGTCTGGCAAAAACGGCATCTCTACCTTCATAAGGTAGAGGTAAGATCTGTGTACACATTACCCACCCGAGACCCCACTTGTGGAATTCCACCAGATTTGTATAGTAATAGTTTGAGCTTAGGGGAAGATGTTACCTTTGCCCATAGCAGCAGTAGAAGTGATGCCTCCTTGTACAGTCCTAAGAACTCTATCATAGTAATTAGCACCAGACCATTTCTGATGAGCCAATGTATCAACTCCATGTTTCCTCTCCTCTCTTTGTATTTTCTCAACATATGCCAACATTCCTCTCTTAGCAAAATCCTTAGCAAATGTATCAACAATTAAAGCATCAGCATGAAAACCAGCCAATGTAATAAACTGCCAACAGTAACCTAATTTGGCGATTTTCGGAATAAAATCCATCATTTGAAAATCATTCATTCCTGAAGCATCCCAATTAAATGAAGGTGACAAATTATAAGCCAACATAATTTCAGGCCTCATTGACTTAACTCCTCCAGCAAATTTTGTGCACTCAACCAAATCAGGACTAGCAGTTTCCATCCAGATAATGTCAGCGTGGTTCGCGAAAGCCCAGCCTCGAACGATAGCAGCCTCTACAGACCCTTTAAACCTATAAAACCCTTCTCTAGTTCTTGGCAAATCCCAATCAAAGAAAAGATTAGAAAGGACTAATCTTTCAGCAATTTCCCTGCCTTGTTCAAGTGAAAGACACTTTTCATAGCTTGAATAATGCATCCATTCATTCAATTTTCTTTCCTTTTCGGACCCCGAAATGTTCATTTTATTGATTGCATCAATTACACATTCAGAAAATGTCTTAAGTTGTGCCATTGCTGTCCAATTATCCTCAATGGCTTGAAGTTCTGGTCCTGTTTTGCCAGCAGACATTGCTTCAGATAAAATTGTGGCCAAACTCTTGCCTTTAAGATTTGGATTTGTTGCTCCTAAAATGAACTGGTGATCCCTTGTGTCAACATTGGTTTGGATCAAATTTGCTGCTACAGCATCAGTTCTTGCCACAAGAACTGTCTCCACTCCCATAATATCAAACTGCAGCCTTGCTGCCACTAGCCTGTCAAAGCAAAATTAGCCCCTTTTTTAGTAAGGGATTTTTACACAAATAGCCCGTTATATTGATTGTTTACTTTTTTTACCATATACATAGTTTATATATTCATTAAACATAATTATACACATATAATACATAAATTATGTATATATTATACCTTCACCGGCTATTAATTTAAACAGTTGGGAGGACGGTTTTTTGGATTAATTCTTCTTTTAGTAACCTGTCCAAGTTTATATAGGTTGGACTATGACCTATTTGTTGACTTAATCCAAACATGTCGAACCCCAAATGATCAATCAAATGATTGGATCACACGTGTCAAAATAGTGCTATAACCCAAGAGGGTCAAAATGCAACCTAAATCCCACCATACAAAATCAAATTTGGAGATTGGGCATAATGTAAATTTGGAAGAAGTTAAAGCTAAAAATTTAAGAAAAATACATTACTTTTCAATTATTATTTTTTCAAAAAGCAAATGAAAAAGGAAGAAATGTTGGGTCATATTGGACAGTTTGAGCTATGACCTATTACTTGACCAATCTTAACTGATACCATTTTGACCCTAGCAAACTTTGAGTCAATCGTATCATGACCTATTTATTGACTTGACCTGTTATAACACGTCCAAATTTGATCAAAACGGGTCATTTACCTGTTGATATGTTCACTAACTGCAACAAGAACTTTGCCAGCCATATGACCACATTTCTTAGTCACAGATGATTGATCCTCAATATGCACCCCAGCAGCGCCGCGCTCCACAAAAAGCTTGCAGAGTTTCACTGTAGCGGTGGCGCCACCAAAACCAGTATCTCCATCAGCAATAATAGGCTTCAAGTAATCGATAAACGGAGTTCCGGCCCTCTCCTCTCTGCTCATGCTCATTCTAGCTTCCCTTTGTTTTCTATCATGGTATTGTTGAGCCATGAAGAGATGTTCAACTTTGTTAGGGACAGTGTCATAAGGATAATCAGCTAGGTCTGGACCTGGATAGATGTAGCAAAACTTAAAACATGAGAATAAAGATGACTGTTACATTTTTGTTTTAAACAAGAAGCAAAACTATTAAACTACAAATATGTTGGTCAAGTTAACAAATATATATGTCATGTTTGCTATCCTTCACATGTCACCTTGTCTTCCGTGTGACCTATAAGCTACGGGTTCGAGCTGTGGAATCAGCTACAAATGCTTGCATTAGGGTAGACCGCCTAAATTACATCCCATGAGGTGCGGCCTGTTCTTCGTCCCTGCGTGAACGCGAAATGCCTAATGCTTTGTTCCTTTTCATGTGGTAGAAGAAATCAAATTGGAATTTTTGATTTCTTATTATGCATTATACATGGGGTATACTTTCTAACTAACTATTTGCTTCTAGTGGGAAAATTAATTAATATTCTAACGAAATTTTTCCAGGAAACGCCATACCTAAAATCTAGTCCTATATTTATATAACAATCCCTTGCACATTTAGACTCCCTAAAATTATTTTCTAAGAATACTACTCCCTCCGTACCAATTTATGTGCCTAAATTCGAATTTTGAAAGTCAAACTTCTTAATTTGACCGTCAACTCGGACATAGAATTTTTTTATATTTTTTGTAATAGAACTTACGTATTTAAAAAGTACGCAAACCATAGTACAAGTCACAATAATTAAAAAATTTAAATATTTAAAAGGCAAATGAATAAAGCTCAATCAAAAGAACACTCGTTTGACTTTTGAAATCTGAACAACACCACATAAATTGAGACAGATAGAGAAGAAGATTAGAATATTACCTGGTTCATTGGTGGAGGTGTGAGTAGAGGAACATTGCCAACCAGAAACATAAATAGAGTCCAAATGTTTAGCCATCATAGTGACTTGAACAGGGTCAAGTGCACCAAATGTTCTTGATGCTGTGCCATTTGCTTGGTGAGTTTTGAGTGTAGTCCACAGCTTTTTTGCTAACTCATTTGATGCATAATTTTGCCTCAAGTTTCCTCTCAATGCCACCACATCCCTAGCTGAATATGGTCTCTTTGTTAGCTTGAACCTCTCTATGTTCCACCATGCTTGTACCTCTGCTACTTCTGCTTCAAACCTCCCTTCTTCTTCCATTATCTATACATGCAAAATTAAATAAATAAAGTTTAACTTCTATTCAGTGATAATGTCAAAAAAAACACTTAAAAGATAACTATATACCGAGGCAAATCAAGAATTTAAACTAGATAGATTCAATTTCAAAAACTATGATTTTAAAAAATTGATATCTGATGAGAATTTAGTGATTTTTGTTACATCTATATTTATGTTTCATGTCGGAAATACTACTCCTTCCATTTCAACGAGATTGTCTTAGTTTGACTTCTCACAAATTTTAATAAAGAAGGGAAAGACTTCTGAGATATATTTGCTCGTAAAACTTTTGAAACTTGTGGTCTGAAACTTATCATAAAATTTCTGTGGCTATAAATACTTCTTATTAAGCAAATATTGAAAGGTGTCGATCCTTCTGAGACAGACTTATAAAGAAATAGTGTCAATCTTTTTTAAACTGGGAGAATATGGTAAATTGAATTTATTGTACAAAGACTGCATCCGCCTTTCATGATATCTAACTATTCATAAAACGTGAATTAATAATAACTTAAATAATAAGACACATTATACTAATAGCGACGAAGTCAAAATTCTATAAGGGTGTTCAAATAACTTATTTGAACATCCTTTGTTATAGTTTTTGTATCCAGAGTTGACCACTATTTGACCATACATAATTTTGTCCCCCGATTACTAATGACAATATATTAAAATATATTAATAGTGTAAAAATTCTTTATACCATTAGTAGTAAATCCAAACAAAACAGGCTAAGAAATAAAGCAAAGAAAGAATAGTAAAATAGAACAAAAATGTTAAGAGGAACAGAATTGTATCTTACCATTGAAGGGGCTGAGTAAGATGCAGCCATGGATAGAGCTTTATATTTCTATTTTAATACACAAGTGTTGATACAAATTGCTAGGAAGAATTGGTAATGAAATGGTCGAGGCAAGGGACTCTATTTATAGTAGTAAAAAATGATGCCAAAAGAAGAGATAAGAAAAGAAGAAAATACAATAAATTTCCACTTCATTTTTTCAATTAATTTAGATCTTACTTTTTATTTATTTTTCATGAAGATAAAATTGAAGCTGGCTAAAAGGTGCAGAGATCGAGGTGATAGTTGAAGGTTCTCCTCCCTTTACACATTTGTTTTTGCAAAACTGCAACTATGTTTGTCCACTTCCTTCTTGATGACCTCATTCTTTATAATTGTGTTTTTCCTGTTTTTTTTTTTTTTTAATCTCTCCGACTCTTTATAATTGTGACTACTTGTAATTTTTTAAAGAGATTTTTTCCAATTGCTCCATGCCTCATTTTCCTTTTTTGTTTTTGTCACGATCCCAAATCAATAAAGATCGTGATGGCGCCTATCGTGAAATTAGGTAAGCCAACTACTGAAAGTAACATATAAAACATTCCTTTTTCAAAATCGTCGAATATTTCATTTAAGAATTCTGATTAAAAACATAAATAACTGCAATAATACCAGCAAATCAAGTCTAACCACAACCCAACACCCAAATACAACTATCATGAGCATCTACAGGGATAAACATAATATCTAACAACATGCCTCTGCTAGTATAGTCCAGGAAAACACTAGAAATCTATGGCTAAGAGAGGAAAGAAGGACAGTTGTGGACGCTGAGCAGCTACCTCTATCCTCGAGCAAAGGAAGAATCATCTATCGCTCAGATCTGGTACCTAGATCTGCACACAAAGGTGCAGGGAGTAACGTGAGTACGCCAACTCAGTAAGTAACCAAAGTAACTAAAAACTTAAGTGCAGTGACAAGCATTTTAAAAATCATAATCTCATAAAAACGGTAATTCAACTTTTATTAAAAAGGCTCAGTGTAAAGAAGAGTAAGAAAAACAATAGTTTCACAATGTATTAGCCCTCAAGCACAGTGTCACTCATAAGCACGGTCTCTCAGTCAATCGTGACTCCACTATCATAACCAAAGCTCACACTCAACACTCTCCCTCAACATGTACCATGAACACTCATAACTTCTGCGGCCTGCAACTCGATCCAATACATATATATATATATATATTGCTGCGGCGTGCAGCCCGATCCATATAACATACGCTGCGGTGTGCAACCCGATCCATATAATAGTCGACTGCGCCCACTAGGGGTGTACAGACTCCGAAGGGGCTCCTACAGCCCAAGCGCTATATTGCTGCGGCGTGCAACCCGATCCATATAATATATATTGTTGTGGCGTCCAGTCCGATCCATATAATATATATTGTTGCGGCGTGCAGCCCGATCCATAACTATCCTCACATACTCGGCTCTCGGCCTCACTCCGTCATCCTCACAAGTCACTCGGGCAACTCATCTCAACTCACGAGAGTCAGCCCAAAATACCTCTCAGAGTTTTAAAACAGTGTGATAACAGTGAAAATAGCAACAAATAGTAAACATGACTGAGTTCACAAATTTTCTATCAAGATAGTGTGAGAATAGTGTAAAAATACCCCTGAGGGTCTAAACAGGTCAGCACAAGGCCCCAAACAAGGCATACAACCCATAAATAAGTATAAGTCTCTACAATACATGATATCATAAGGTTTCAAATCAAACACGCGGCTTAATAGTCGCTACGGGACGGACCAAGCCACAACCCTATCGGTGCACGCCAACACGCTCGTCACCTAGCATGCGCGTCACCTCATTTATCAAAAACAATATGAAACCCGGGGTTTCATACCCTCGGGTCAAGAGTTACAATCGTTACTTACCTCAAACCAGCCCGAAAACTACTCCGCGATGCTCTTGCCCCTCGAATCGGATCCTAAAAGCTCAGAGTCTATCAAAATCATATTAATAACATCAAAATATGTTAGGGAGACAAAATCCATTCGGAAATTATCAAAATTAGGCACAATTCTCGAAATTGGCCAAACCCGACTCCCGTGACCACGTCTCGGAAGTCGATAAATATCACAAAACTAGAATCCTCATTCCCTCACGAGTCTACCCAAATCAAATTTACCAAAATCCGACCTCAATTGACCACTCAAATCATCAAAAGAAATTTCCAAATTTTCCTCCCATTTCCACTTTATTTCCTCAAATTACATGATAAAAATCAAGGCTAAATCATGGAATTAACCCAAATGTGATGGAAGAACACTTACCTCAAGAACTCTACTGAAGAACTCTTCAATTTCCACCTTCTCCGATCTCTCTAATGGGTTTTTGCAAAAATAGACTAAACCCTCATTTTTGAACTTAAAACTTTTTGCCCAGTCCTTTACTCTTCGCGAACACGTCACTAGGACCGCGTTCGCATAGAACGTTCCAACAGGCCCCTAATTTTAATCTACGCGAACGCGGCTCCCAGCCCGCGAACGCAAATGCACAGCCTCCCCAGACCCACGCGAACGCATGGACCCAGCCGCGAACGCATAGGCCAATGGGCCTAGGATCCTCAGATGCCTTCTACTCTACGCGAACGCACACCCTCCACCGGGTTTGCGATGACCACCCAGCTCACCCCTCTGCGTTCGCACCCCTACGCCCGCGAACGCATAGAACAACTGGTCCACCTTCCACAAAACACTCTATGCGAACGCGAACACCCCTTCGCGAACGATAGAGTAAAACTCTGCAGCAAAAACACCAGCAAACCAGCCAAGTTCCAAAACCAAAAATCGATCCGTTAACCACCCGAAACTCACCCGAGCCCCCGGGACCTCAACCAAACATACCAACACATCCCATAATCTCATTCAAATTTAGCCGAGCCTTCAAAATACCAAAAACAACGCAAAAACTCTAAATTCACCTCGGATTCAAGCCTATGAACTTTGAAATTTCTAAATTTCACCAAAGATGTCGAAACCATCCAAAACACTTCTGAATGACCTGAAAATTTGCACACACGTCAAAAATGACACTACGAACATGATCCAACCTCCGGAATTCCATTCTGACCCCGATATCCTATATTTCACTGCCGACCGAAAATCACCACAAACTAACTTTCGCCAATTCAAGCCTAATTCTACACCGGACATTAAAACCACATTCCGAACACACTCCTAAGTCCCAAATCTCCTAACGATGCTATTCGAGCCATAAAATCTACATTCCGAGTTTGTTTACCAATAAGTCAACTCCTAGTTGACTTTTCAACTATTAGGCTAATTTAAGAGACTAAGTGTCTCAATTCTCACCAAGACCACTCCGAACCCGAACCAACCAACCCCAACACATCATAAACCAACTAAGAAATGCATGACAAGGCAGAAACGGGAATACGGGGCTAATGCTACAGAACGACCGGCCGGATCGTTACATTCTCCCTCTCTCAAACAAATGTTCATCCTTGAATGGGTCTAGAAACATACCTGGAGTCTCAAACAAGTGAGGATATCTGCTCTGCATCTCCCGCTCGGTCTCCCAAGTGTCCTCCTCCACTGGTTGTCCTCTCCACTGCACCTTCACTGAGGCTATATCCTTAGATCTCAACTTTCTGACCTGGCGAGCCAAAATAGTCACTGGCTCTACCTCATACGACATATCACCCTCAAGCTGAACTGTGCTGAAGTTTAAAACATGAGATGGATCACCAATATACTTCCGGGGCATCGAAACATGGAACACCGGATAAACACTCGATAAGTTGGGTGGCAAGGCAAGTCTATAAGCAACCTCTCCAATCCTCTGAAGCACCTCAAAAGGTCCAATGAACCGGGGACTCAGCTTGCCCCTCTTCCTGAACCTCATAACACCCTTCATGGGTGACACCTTCAGCAGTACCTTCTCTCTCTCCATGAAAGACATATCCCGGACCTTCTGTCTGCATAACTCTTCTGCCTAGACTACGCCGTGCGAAGCCTCTCCTTAATCAACTTCACCTTATCCAACGCATCCTGAACCAAGTTTGTGCCCAATAGCCTAGCCTCGCCCGACTCAAACCAACCAACCGGAGATCTACACCTCCTACCATATAAATCCTCATACGGAGCCATCTGGATACTGGACTGATAACTATTATTATATGCAAACTCCGCGAGTGGAAGAAACTGGTCCCATGAACCTGCAAAATCAATGACATAGGCACGCAACGTATCCTCCAAAATCTGAATAGTGCGCTCTGACTGCCCGTCAGTCTGAGGATGAAACGATGTGCTCAACTCAACCTAAGTACCCAACTCTCTTTGCACGACCCTCCAAAACTGAGAGGTGAACTAAGTGCCTCTGTCGGAAATGATAGAAACTGAAACCCCATGAAATCGGACAATCTCCCTGATATAAATCTCAGCTAACCGCTCCGAAGAATAAGTAGTACCAACAAGAATGAAGTGAGCAGACTTGGTCATCCGATCCACAATAACCCATATAGCATCAAACCTCCTCGAAGTCCATGGGAGCCCAACTACAAAGTCCATGGTAATCCGCTCCCACTTCCACTCCGGAATATCTAACCTCTGAATCAATCCACCTGGCCTATGGTGTTCATACTTGACCTGCTGACAGTTGAGACACCGAGCCACAAACTCAACAATATCCCTCTTCATCCGCCTCCGCCAATAATGTTATCTCATATGCTGATACATCTTCGCAGCACCCGGATGGATGGAATACCGGGAGCTATGGGCCTCTGCTAAAATCAACTCTCGAAGCCCATCCACATTAGGCACACATATCCGGCCCTGTATCCTCATGACCCCATCATCACCAATAGCCATATCCCTGGCATCACCTCGACAGACCCTGTCCTGAAGAACTAGCAAGGGTGGATCATCATACTGGCGTGCTCTGATCTGATCATAAAGAGAAGACCTGGAGGCTACACAAGCCAAAACTCATGGGGGCTCTGATAAATCCAATCTCACCAACTGACCCGCTAAAGCCTAAACATCAAGTGCTAAAGGCCGCTCTGCTGCTGAATGGTAGGTTAGACTCCCCAAACTCTTTGCTCTGCGACTCAGGGCATCGGCCACTACATTGGCCTTCCTCAGATGATATAGAATAGTGAGGTCATAGTCCTTGAGAAGCTCCAACCATCTCCTCTGACGCAAATTCATATCCTTCTGCTTAAGTAGATACTGTAAACTATGGTGATCAGTGACAATCTCATAATGAACTCCATACAAATAATGACGCCAAATCTCAAGGCGTGGACAATGGCTGCTAGCTCAAGATCGTGCACTGGATAATTCTTCTCGTGCACCTTCAACTTTCTGAACGCGTAGGAAATCACCCTACCATCATGCATCAATACCTCTCCAAGGACAACTCTCGATGCATCCCAGTAGACTGTATAAAAACCTGAACCCGTAGGTAAAACCAACACCAGAGCTGTAGTCAAAGCTGACTTGAGCTTCTGAAATCTCTCCTCACACTCCTCAGTCCACCTGAATGGAGCACCCTTCTGGGTCAGTCTGGTCATAGGTGCTGCAATGGATGAAAACCCCTATACAAAACGGCGATAGTACCCTGCCAAACCAAGGAAACTGCGAATCTTGGTAGCTGATGACGGTCTAGGCCAACTCTGCACCGCCTCCACCTTCTTCGGGTCTACCTTGATCCCATCACAAGACCCCACATGGCCCAAGAATGCCACTGAATCAAGCCAGAATTCACATTTCGAAAATTTTGCATACAACCTCTTCTCCCTCAGAGTTTGAAGCACAACTCTCAAATGCTGCTCGTGATCTTCCCGAGATCGGGAATATACCAAGATGTCGTCAATAAACACGATGCCGAAGGAATCCAGATAAGGCCTGAACACATTGTGCATCAAGTGCATAAAGTCTGTTGGGGAATTGGTCAGCCCAAATGACATGAAAAGAAACTCATAATGACTATATCTCGTCCTGAAGGCAGTCTTCGGGATGTCAGAATCCCGAATCTTCAACTGATGATACCCGGATCTCAAGTCAATCTTAGAGAACACTCTGGCTCTCTGAAGCTGGTCAAAAAAATCATCAATACGAGGCAAAGGATACCGGTTCTTCACCGTAACCTTGTTCAGCTACGAATAATCAATGCACATACGCATAGAACCATCCTTCTTCTTCACAAACAACACCGGTGCACCCCAAGATGACACACTAGGCCGAATGAACCCCTTATCTAGGAGTTCCTGAAGATGCTCCTTCAATTACTTCAACTCCACTGGTGCCATACAATAAGGTGGAGTATAAATAGGCTGAGTGCCTGGCACCAGATCAATACCAAAATCAATGTCCCTGTCAGGTGGCATGTCTGGCAGGAAACACGTCCGGAAAATCACGAACCACGGGAACAGAATCAACAACAGGAGTCTCACCACTAACATCCCTCACAAAATCCAGATACGATAAACATCCCTTCTCAACCATACGTTGAGCCTTCAGGTAAGAAATCACCCTGCTAGGCACATACTCAGTAGAACCTCTCCACTCAACTATCGGAACTCCAGGCATAGCCAAGGTTACGGTCTTAACGTGAAAATCAAGAATAGCATGACACGGGAATAACCAATCCATGCCCAATATCACGTCAAAATAGACCATGTTGAGCAACAACAGGTCCACTCGGGTCTCCATACCCTCAATAGATATCACACACGACCGATACACACGGTCCACAACAATAGTATCGCCCACCGCAGTCGACACATGAACATATGTAACTAGAGACTCACGGGGCATATCCAGAAAATGAGCAAAATAAGACAAGACATATGAATATGTATAACTAGGGTCAAATAGGGCTAAAGCATCTCCGTGACAGACTAATATAATTCCTGTGATCACTGCATCGGAGGCCATAACATCTGGCATGGCTGGAAGTGCATAAATACGTGCCTGACCTCCACCTGCTCGACCTCCCCCTCTAGGGTGACCTCTAGCTGACTGGCCCCCACCCCTAGCTGCCTGGGTGGGTGGTGAAGTAATTGGAGCTGAAGTCGAAGGCTGGCTCCTAGACTGAGATGGACCTCCAATAAAATGAGGGCACTGCCTCCTCATATGCCCGAACTCTCCGCACTAATAACAACTCCCTGGTGCAGGAGACGGGGACTGAAGGGAACCCCTGGAACAAGAATAACCACTAGAAGAACCATACACGGAGGAACCCTAAATAGACGGTGCTCGAGATGAACTCTGGGCTGGGAGAGCACTAAATGAAGAACGACCCGGATGAGAACTGCGGGGACCCTGCCCCGATGATGCACCGCTATAAGCTGGGCGAACTGGCTGAGGAGGCCTAAATGAGCGCCCTCTACCATGCTGAAACTGCCCTTTGGAAGGAGAACCATTGAAACTGCTAGATCCACGAGGCCTCTTGGCCTCTCTCTTCTCTCGCTCTTGACGGTGAACTGACTCAATGTCCCGAGCAATATCAACAACCTGCTCGAAAGTAGCACCTGATACCCTCTCTCTAGTCATCAGAATACGGAGCTGATAAGTGAGGCCATCCACGAACCTCATGGTCCTCTCCCTATCAGTAGGGACCAACTCTGAAGCATGGCAAGTTAACTCTGAAAACCGCATCTCATACTGCATCACTGACACCTCACCCTGACGCAGCTGCTCAAACTGCCTACAGTGCTCCTCTTTGTGAGACTGGGGAACATACTTCTCCAAGAAGATAGCTGGAACCACAAAATCCTGAACTGGAGCAACCGGCTGGGCTGGAACTGCCCCCGGTGTCTGAAGGCCCTGAGTAACCTGCTCAGGTGTCCGGGCAGCTAGAGTCTCAGTGCCTCCCCCGGCCTGAGATGTAGCAGCAGTAGTAGATTCAACAACCGCCTGAGCAAGGCTGGTACATATGGTCAAGATCTGAGCCAGAGTCTCCTGAAGACCCGGAATAACAATGGGCACTGCCGGTGCCTGAGTCTGTCCTGCTGGAATATCCGCGGGTGGAACCTGATCCTGAATGGTAGGTGGATCCACTAGTACTGCCCCGGCTGCTGCACGGGTTGGTCCCCTACCTCTACCATGGACTCGACCGCGGCCTCGACCTTTCGCTGGTCTAGTTGGTGTCTGGTCACCCTGGTCGGTAGTGCGTGTCCTCACCATCTGTGAGAGAAAGAAACAACAGAAGTTTAGATTTCCAGAGTCAACAAAATGGCACGACGGAATTCAAGAAGATGAGATTTTTTCCAAAGGGTTCTTTAGCCTCTCGAAGATAAGTACAAACATCTCCGTACCGATGCGCCAGACTCTACTTAACTTGCTCATGACCGTTGAGTCCTATGTAACCTAGTGCTCTGATACCAACTTGTCACGACCCCAAATCAATAAAGGCCGTGATGTCGCCTATGTGAAACTAGGCCATCCAACTACTGGGAGTAACATATAAAACATTCCTTTTTCAAAATCATAAGTCGAATATTTCATTTAGGAATTCTTTTTAAAAACATAGATAACTGCAATAATACCACAAAATCAAGTCTAACCACAACCCAACACCCGGATACAACTGTCATGAGCGTCTACATAGATAAACATAATATCTAATAACATTCCTCTGCTAGTATAGTCCAGGAAAACACTAGAAATCTATGGCTAAGAGAGGAAAGAAGGACAGTTGTAGACGCCGAGCAGCTACCTCTATCCTCGAGCAAAGGAAGAATCATCTATCGCTCAGATCTGGTACTTAGATCTGCACACAAAGGTGCAAGGAGTAACGTGAGTACGCCAACTCAGTAAGTAACCAAAGTAACTAAAAACTTAAGTGCAGTGACAAGCATTTTAAAAATCATAATCTCATTAAAAGGGTAATTCAGCTTTTATTAAAAAGGCTTAGTGTAAAGAAGAGTAAGAAAAATAATAGTTTTACAATGTATTAGCCCTCAGGCACAGTGTCACTCATAAGCACGGTCTCTCAATCACTCATGAATCCACTATCATAATCAAAGCTCACACTCAACACTCTCCCTCACCAGGTACAATGAACACTCATAACTGCTGCGGCGTGCAGCCTGATCCAATACATATATATATTGTTGTGGCGTGCAGCTCGATCCTGATAACATACGCTGCGGTGTGCAGCCCGGTTCATATAATAGTCGACTGCGCCCACTGGGGGTGTACAGACTTAGGAGGGGTTCCTATAGTCCAAGCGTTATATTACTACGGCGTGCAACCCGATCCATATAATATATTTTGTTGCGCCATGCAGCCCGATCCATATAATATATATTGCTGCGCCGTGCAGCCTGATCCATAACTATCCTCACATACTCGGCTCTCGGCCTCTCTCAGTCATCCTCACAAGCCACTCGGGCAACTCATATAAACTCATGGGACTCAGCCCAAAATACCTCTCAGAATATTAAAACAGTGTGATGACAGTGAAAATAACAACAAATAGTAAACATGACTGAGTTCACAAATTTTCTATCAAGATAGTGTGAGAATAGTGTAAAAATACCCCTGAGGGTCTAAACAGGTCGGCACAAGGCCCCAAACATGGCATACAACCCATAAATAAGTATAAATCTCTAAAATACAGGATATCATAAGGTTTCAAATCAAACACGTGGCTTAATAGTCGCTAGGAGACGGACCAAGTCACAATCCCTATCGGTTAACGCCCACACCCTCATCACCTAGCATGTACGTCACCTCATTTATCAAAAACAATATGAAATATCGGGGTTTCATACCCTCAGGTCAAGAGTTACAATTGTTACTTACCTCAAACTAGCGCGAAAACTACTTCGCGATGCTCTTGCCCCTCGAATCGGATCCCAAAAGCTCCGAGTCTATCAAAATCAGATTAATAACATCAAAATATGCTAGGGAGACGAAATACATTCGGAAATTATCAAAATTAGGCACAATTTCCGAAATTGGCCAAACCCGACCCCCGACCTCCACGTCTCGGAAATGGATAAAAATCACAAAACTAGAATCCTCATTCCCTCAAGAGTCTACCCATATCAAATTTACCAAAATCCGACCTCAAATCATCAAAAGAAATTCCCAAATTTTCCTCCCATTTTCCCCCCATTTCCACTTTAATTTCTTAAATTACATGATTAAAATCAAGGCTAAATCATGGAATTAATCCAAATGTGAGGGAAGAACACTTACCTCAAGAACTCTACTGAAAAACTCTTCAATTTCTACCTTCTCCTGAGCTCTCTAATGAGTTTTTTTTGCAAAAATAGACTAAACCCTCGTTTTTGAACTTAAAACTTTCTGCCCAGTCCTTTACTCTTCGCGAACGCGTCACTAGGACCGCATTCGCATAGAAAATTCCAACAGGCCCATAATTTTACTCTACGCGAACGCGACTCCTAGCCCGCGAACGCGATGCACAGCCTTTCCGGACCCATGCGAACGCATAGAACCAGCCGCGAACGCATAGGCCAATGGGCCTGGGGTCCTCAGATATCTTCTACTCTACGCGAACGCACACCCTCCGCCGCGTTCGCGATGACCACCCAGCTCACCCCTCCGCGTTCGCACCCCTACGCCCGCGAACACATAGAACAACTGGCCCACCTTTCACAAAACACTCTATGCGAACGCGAACACCCCTCTGCGAACGCATAGAGTAAAACTCTGCAGCAAAAACACCAGCAAACCAGCCAAGTTCCAAAACCAAAAATTGATCCGTTAACCACCCGAGGCCCCCGAGACCTCAACCAAACATACCAACACATCCCATAACCTCATTTAAACTTAGTCGAGCCTTCAAAATACCAAAAACGACGCAAAAACCCTAAATTCACCTCGGATTCAAGCCTATGAACTTTGAAATTTCTAAATTTCACCAAAGATGCCGAAACCATCCAAAACACTTCCGAATGACCTGAAAATTTGCACACACGTCCAAAATGACACTATGAACCTGCTCCAACCTCCGAAATTCCATTCCTGTCCCGATAGCCTATATTCCATTGCCGACCGGAAATCGCCAAAAATTAACTTTCGCCAATTCAAGCCTAATTCTACACCGGACATCAAAACCACATTCCGAACACACTCCTAATTCCCAAATCACCTAACGAAGCTATCCGAGCCATAATATCTACATACCGAGGTCGTTTACCAATAAGTCAACTCCAAGTTAACTTTTTCAACTATTAGGCCAATTTAAGAGACTAAGTCTCTCAATTGTCACCACGACCACTCTGAACCCAAACACATCATAAACCAACTAAGAAATGCATGACAAGGCAAAAACAAGAATACATGTCTAATTCTATATAACGGTCGGTCGGGTCGTTACATTTTTTTATTTTTCTTGGGTAGATCTAGAAAATTATTTCCTATGTTTTAAGTTGTGTTGATGCACTCTCTTTTTGGTATTATTTCTATATATTCTTATATATAAAAATAATTTAATTTTAAACTTTTTATTTTATACCTAATGATTTATAGTCAGACCATTATCTATCGCTTGTATTACGCTATATATTTCAACTTTAAAAAAAAAAATTGTGGCTAATCAAAGTGCATCACATAAGGTAAAAGGAATTATATAAAATAAGGTTAGTCGAATTTTTTAATATTTTAAATTATTACTTCCCCGATTTCAATTTTCTAAAGACGTCTCCACTTGTTCCACATCATCACAAGAACAGTTTTTAATAATCACAAATATTTAACAATATTGTTATGAGGTATGGTCGCAGGGTATTATCACTTTAGTTTGCGCCATAAATTATTTATATCTGGTAATCGCAAAAGTGTATAAAATTTATATAATTTTATGTATAATATGCAGAATATATATATATATATATATATATAAAATTTATATATTTTTTTGACTAATACTTTTACGCGACAGCTATATAGTGTCATTTTTTCTTTGGTCGTCCCTCATAATCACATTTTACATTTGTAATAGATCTTCCACTCCAGTACTTGGTCTCCGTCCCAAGCTTGCGTTATTGATACTACAAGAAAGAAAAGAAAAAAAACAAAGAGTCCTGCAGATTATATATAACGGACACAAGTTTGTCACAAAATTAATTCTTATGATTGTATTTGATAGGATTCATCAGATATTCAGATGGATGAGATATGTGACGCTACTATAACAACTTTAAGAAGCTGGTCAAATACATAGTGGGTTCTTTAAACTTGGCACCAAAATTCATTTGGACACCTAAACTTAGACATGTTTTTTTAAGAGTTAATAATCTAAAATCTCCCTAAACTATTATGTCTTTGTCAGTTTTTTACTTAAAATATCCGGCGTCCCCAAAATGAATTATATTATCCTTCATATTAAAACCCCCTCATTGCGTTCTTAGAGGTGCGTGCAGTACACGCTCCTAATTATTTATAAAACGTGTCACGTAGCACTTCACATGGCTATTTAACGCAGCATAAAACTCGCCTAAACTATCATTTTTTGTCAGTTATCTACTTAAACTATTTTGGTGTCCCCAAAATCCCCTGAACTATATTCCCATATATTAAAACCTCATGTTAGACTTTTAAAGGTGCGCCGGTCCAACTATATTAACTTATGGTTTGGTTTTTTTTATATACTTTGGTCATGATGTTTTACTCTCTAATGATTGATAGTTTTCGGCCAAAATAATATTTAATGCATTGTGTTAATTTTAGATTTAATTGATTGTACTTTACGCTAAACTCCAATTGAATAAGTGCTTATTTATATTCACTTTGTACCACAGTAAAAATATAAATAAAGGCATATAGTGTTGCATTTCTTAAAAATCATATTATATCACATAAAAAAGATTACACAAAATAAAATTTCGCAAATAAAAAATCAATTGGCCAACAATTACATTCTCTAATTCCAGACCACTTAAAGAAGGTTCAAAATATTCAATTTTATTCTCTACAAGGTGTTGAGTTCAGTAAGAAGATTTAAATTGGTATTCTTTCAACAATACGTGTAAGACATGAAAGAAGACTAAACAATAAAGAGAATAAATCATTTAAAAGGAAACAAGAGAGGGAGAAATTGTTCCAAAGGAAACCCGTATCGAGAACTGAAGAAAAAAGGTTAAAAAATGAAGAAGAAAGTGAAAAATAAAGAAGAAAGGTAAAAAGAAGAAGGAAGAATGGAGAACAAATGAAGAAAAAAGGGTGGATAAAATTGAAATAAGGAGAATATTTATTTTAAAAAAACAAATGTGAAAGAGGGTTAGGTTAATTAGCCATTATTTTCTGTCATATGAGCCTTTTTGATGGCTTTTTTCAGCTGACACGCACTCCCAAGCGAGTGCTTACACACGTTATGCCAGGTTAGCAACGAGAGTTTTTTAATATGAATGATTTAATATAATTTAGAGAGGTTTTGGAGACACCAAATAATTTAAATAGGAAACTTACAAAAATATGATAGTTTAAGGAGGTTTTAGAATATTAACCCTTCAACGCTTTAACTATATTTCAAATGTTGCACTTACACACAAAGCACTGACATGGATCTTAGGTACCTGACTGGATTTGATATCATATTTTTCTTTTTTTCCTTTTTTATAACCCTTTTTTTCTCTGCCCCCATTCTTTCCTCCACCAGTCTTCGGCTTCCTCCTCCACAGTTTTGAAGCAAAATAGGCCGAAAACCTTCCAAATTTTGTAGGCATTTAGTTGGGCTTGTCAATGATATAAATCTTGAATAATTAGCATTCTATGACAACACAACAGAAATTGGCAATTTTTTATTCTTATATTAGGTTTTGCAAAGATAGTCCCAAGCAATTGTCATTATATAGCCGAATCCTAGAAAAACTACCCTCTTATATATTCTCCCTCAAACAATTGGCTCTAAATTGTCTGCTCCCCCCCCCCCCCCCCCCCCCCCCCCCCTTCCCCCTCTCTTCGCCGCTCACTTCTCTTCTTGTTCACCGCTTCCCTCCCCCTTTCTCTTATTCTATTTCTTCTTCTATCTCTTCTCTTTCGCTCTCATGGTTTAGAAAAATTCTTGCAAATTATGCAAAAAAATCAGTGATATGGAAAGACAAGGTTGATCTCATATCATAAGCAAAAACTAAGAGAGAAAAAATGCATTTCAACTTTGTTTTTCTTCTCTCTATTTTTTTTTGGTTGGATTGAAGGTGTGATTAATATTGGTTGAAAATACCTAAACGAGGCTACATACAAAATTTAAGCAAGATTAGAAGTGGTTTAGATTGGTTTCAGGTAAAAAAAAAACCAGGCCTAAAAATCCAACTGCGACATGTGTATATCACATTGTATATCGTGTACATCAGTGTATATCACACACAGGTTTTTAAGGACGTCTGTGTATATCACTTTGTATATCGTGTATACAACATAATTTTTGTATGGACGCTCGTGTATATCACATTGTATATCGTATATATAACACAAATTTCCATGGATATACACAAATACATATAATATACATGAGATGTAACTGATGTACATAGAGATATACATGGAATATAACAGGAGATACACACGTGGAGTCGTCTTGAATTTGAGCTTTCAATCTAAAATGTGTTACAAAGAAGGAAAATAAAATTTAATATGCTTTCTTGATATACATTATTATTATGTTATATACTATGATATACAAATAATATAATTATAATGTGTGATATATATTTGAATATACAGATAAAAAACTCAAAAAATAATTAAAAAATATTTGGGAGTTTTTCTGGATACTACTAAAGGAAATGAAAACATAATTTTTAGGATGATGGTTATTATGAGAGAAGAAAGAGGGGATTTTAAATTTTTTTGCTATTTTTAAGGAAATAATTTTTATGGGATTTATTTTTAGGATAATGATTGAACCATTAGAAGAGAGAAAATAACTTCCCTTTTTATGCCAATTATTGGACTTAGTTGGCATGCCATGCCAAATCCTTCGTAATCCAACAAAAAAAAAATTGCAAAGAAAGAGAAGACTGTTAGCCCCTCCATTTATATTGCTCTGTTTGGCGAGTAGCATTCATGCACTTAAGCTTGTTTAGAGTAGTCAAAATTGTGGTTAAATGAAATAGTTGAAATGTGATTGAAGTGTCTAAATGAAACATAACTAAGTTAGGTGTCGTTTGATAGGGTGTATAAAAATAGTGCGGAATAAAGTGTATTAGTAATGCATGAGTTAGTAACGCAAGCATTAGTTACGCAAATATTATTTTTTATCTACTGTTTGGTGTGGTGTATTAAAATTACAATGCATTGCATAATTTTTAAGAAAAATAGTTGCTTACAAAAATGCCCTCCATATTCTCTAGCTTTAAGGGACTAAAGACAATTTTGTCATTAACCATGCTAATGCATGCATTAAAGCCTTGGTATTACTAATGCCATGGTTTTCTATGCATTACTTATGCATAGGATAATGCCAAGTATGATGTATAACTAATACAAGTATTAGTTATACACATGTTGAAAAAATATACCAAACAAGGTATTAGTAATGCATAAAGCTAATGCTTGCATTATTTTTGCTAATACCTCCTACCAAAAGACCCCTTAAGGTGTTTGTTTAACCAAAGAATCGGATTCTTAGTCAAAGCTTATTTTAAGAAGTACTCGGGCTACTTGATAATCAAGAGAAATAACTAAAACAATAAAGGAAATTAGAACTTAGAATAGAAAGAAAAATCGTAGAGAGCACAAGAATGTAAAGTATATTCCAATAGTAATCAGAACGTGTCCATACAAATAATATTTCTTTCCCTTTTATAGAGAGCTTCAAGTACAACGTCTACTCCTCTTTATGATTGAGTATTAATGAGTATTTATATCATTAATGAAACATTATAATAGGTAATCGTAACTATTTCGTGAAGATTCTGTAACGTTTGAACTCATTGATTGAAGATCTATGAATCTTCCCTCTTTTCTGCCCTGGTTCATTTTGACCGTGTCTCTTCAACTCTTTGAATAGACTCGAGCGCCCGTTTCCAGTCATCTCGTGGGTGTTTAGCTCGTATCTACTAGCTTTGTATCTCTTTCTAAGGTGACTGGAAAGCTGTCATCCTTCCATTAATCCACGTGGCTTGCCATGTCAACCACTTGATTAATTTCACGTGTAATATTTATTTTTACTAATACAGATAGTCCCCCCACACTTATCAATTATTTATCAATTGAATATTTGGTAAGTGGATACTTATTTATGGCGGGAAATTTTTGCCGCTGTTTCACTCATGCCATTAAACCTGCTTTTGAACCTTTATGTCGCTTGTCACTTCCATTTAATGCATGTGCCATGTGGCAGTCCTGGATTGGTTCTGCAAATCTTCAGCGGGTTTTAGGGCTTTTTGCGGCTGCATCAGTCACGAAGTGACAGTTTTCATAATGGCATTCCCATCATTGTTTGCCGTTTTTTGACGGTTGCCTCTGCATATAAATACCCCTCCTGCCTTTGCTTCTACGAAAAATTTCCATTCTACTTTCATAACTTACATATTTATTTCTCACTTAGTTATGTCTTCCTCAAATCCAGACCCTAAAAAGGTTATAATCGTAGACAAACTCTCCCCTTCTTATGCTCCGATCGGAAGTAGAAGATGTGGCAGATTAAGAAGTTTAGGATCAACATCTACCCGAGGATCTCCTTTTAAAGATATTTTTACCCCTCCGTCAACTTCTAGGACTAATGTCACACCATCGTTATCTTCTAGGACTAGAGCTTCATCACCTCATAGATCTTCTGCTAGGAGTAGAGAATCCAATGAATCACTTCGTGAACCTTTAGTAGACAAAATCATACCCGCTGAACTTTCCTTTGTAAATGATAGTGAGGCAATAAAAAACCAGGCCACTTCCATGACATCTCATGATCGCGCTGATCTCTACCCTTCTCAAATCACTGAAGGTTTAATTTCCATCGTGCGCAGAGATTGTTGTTGGAAATTTGATTTCTCGATTTTGGTCCCCAATGAGAATCAAAGGATTACTTCTTATTAAGTTGGCTTCTCTTTCGTATACACATATCCCTTCACTTTAGGTTTTAGGCCTCCCATCGATCTAATCATTATCGAATTTTTCCGTTTCTTTAATGTGTGTTTGGGACAAATCGGTCCTATCATTTGGAGGGCAGTAGCATGCCTTAGGTACCTAGCCAATTTGGCTTCACTTCCTTTCACCTTCTACCATCTGATCCATCTCTACTCTCCCAAATTATTCCGTCAGGGAGTTTTCACCCTTGTGGCAAGGAGTAAGAGAGTTTGGTCATTCGTTATGATGATAAAGATCGTGGATGGTATGCTAGGTTTGTTTCTTCCCCTACTAGTGGATTAGTAGGTGAATAGAATATGCCCTTCCCTGAGAAGTGGAACTTTGCATGTAAGTTACTTCTTCACTTCTTTATTTTTCATGATGAGTGTATATTCTTGTAACTATTTTTTCTTCTTTCAGCAACCATGGGAACTGTTGAGGAGATTCCCAGTTTTCGTGGGTTGGTAGAAAAATTGTTAACAATTGCTCCATTGGAGGAAAGATCTTGGAAGTACCCTTTAGTTAGGTTTGGTTGGAAGGTAAAAACTCATGGTAAGCTTTTTTTTACTTTCTTTTTACCTTCATACTTTCTCGAAATTTATTGACCCTTTTGCCTATTAGGGTTTCCTATTCGTGGTGTTACTGCTGCTGCAATTACTGCTTCAATGCTCTCCTTATCGAAGGCTCAAGAGATAATTTTGGGTTCCTCGTTAAAAAGGAAGGTATATAAGACCCAGAATGTTGAAGATGAAGAACAACAAGAGGAAGGCTCGTTGGTGCAAAGTCCATAGGCAAGGAGACGAGTTGTTTCTGATGATGAATCTACTCCCCTTCCTGTTTCAACTCCCGTACCTGAGCCTGATGCCACCCAAGTGAATTCTGATGGAGAAACTCTTGCTGCAACCCATGATTCAGTTGAACAACTTTTTTCTCGGGGATTTAATGAAGAACACATTGGCTCAATTTCTGAGGAAGCGCCTCTTTCCATTTTTCCCGTATCTACTCCAATGGAACATCAATTATCCGTGCGTATTGCTATCTCTGCTGCCCCAACCGTGTCCCCCATGGCTCCTTCGACTACTCCTACTAACGTGCCTTCTCACGTTGAAATCAGTTCGTCTAGTAGTGGGGTAATGAGACAAGTCACCATAGAGGTTCCGGCTGAAGGTAGCCTTTTGAAAAAATCAGGCCATACAGATGTATGGTTAAAGCCTTTGATTGGCCCTGTCAAAAATTCGAAGTTGGAAATCCACAACTCTCTTACATGGATGAATGAGATTGTACATTCATCTTTGAAGGTACACATCGCGTGTTTTTGCTTTTCAAAATTTAACTTTTACCCGAATCATATTTTCCTTTTTGTGAAGATCGATCTCATTGGCACAGAGATGATGAAAAGGATTGTGCATACGGAGCAGTTGATGAATAACTACCATACCGAGGCAGATAATTGGAAAGAGCAATTCGAGAGCCTTTAACTTGACATGGAAGTTTTGAGGAGGAGAAATATACCTTGGAGCAGCAGGTAAGAGTCATGGCAGCAGAGTTTTCCATTGAGAAGGCTTCATCAAATCAAGCAGGCAAGGATACAAATCTCCTTGAATGTTCATTCGCTGAACAACTTTCCCAAGCTTCTGAGGAGATAAGAAGTTTGAAGGATTTATTGAACCTGAAAGAGGCTTACTCTAGGGAACTTGTTCAATTGCTCACACAAGCTCAGGAGGATCTTCGTGAGTCCTCTAATAATGTTCAGTTCTTGGAGAGATCCTTTTCCCCTCTGCAAGCTTCCTATGATGCAACTTTGATTGAAAAGGATGAGTTGAGAGCTGAAATCGATCAATGGGAGAAGGATTACAACGCTCTTGAAGATAAATTAGCCGTTGATTTAAGTTGGGCTTATTTGAATACCCGCCTTGAAACATTAACGGAAGTAGGCCAGGAGAAATTTGACTTGAAAGCTGAAATTGCAAAAACCAAAGAGACAATCGAGAAGGCCCAGCAAAGTCAAAGTTTCTCAGCACCCGAGGTTGATGTTCCCAAAGGTGATGAGATTATACCTGGTGAAGTTACTGATCAACCCTTATCTGCTCAAGCTGCTCTTCCTTCTGATGAAGTTAACCCCCCCCCCCCCCCCCCCCCCCCCCCC